>JAOYMZ010014548.1:0-20004 GCA_025802335.1 Pinguicula primuliflora
ATCTGAAGCGGAAATCTAAAAATTCGAAGGGATCTATTGTCAAGAAAGAATTATTTTTTAATGTATTGGAAGCAAATTAATTTTGTAATGTGTTGTTCAAATCTCACCCACTAGATTTTGATGTGAATAATGACCCAGATTTGAGAGGTAATTTCAAAGATAATATGAGGGTTGGGGAACTTATACTATTATATACTAGAGTATTGCCCGCGACTGAAGTCACTGGAGTTACACGTGACGACCAAGTTTTTTTTTGACCAAGTTATTCGTGACTTAAGTCACCGACTCGTGTAGGAACGTAAAATTATCCGTGCGAAAATGGATAAACACGTCGAAAATATACGAAGTCGCACGTCATATGGAATGGAACAACGGCGATGAGAATTATGGCGAAGTCCGTTTCGGTCAACGATGAACGGATCATCGGATAAACTCGATTTTAAGAAAGATGAAAATTTTACCAAAATAATAATAGAAATAATAATAAAATAATGAAAAATAAAAAAAACGGAAAGCAGAAAAAGACAAAAAAAGACAATAAAAAAATGTGGCCAGCCACTGTAAAAGAGGAATTCAAGACGTCCGTTAAAGCGGACGGAAAAGGTGACGGAAAGTAACCAAAAACCAAAAAAATAAGAGGAAAAAACACCAAGAAAAATCGTGGCGGACCATTGGCTCAGACCATAAATTCGAATGGCAACGGCAACACTGAGCCAGAATTAATAGTACTAGCGTATGCCCGTGCCCTCAGGCCACGGTTCGAAAAGCTCAATGCACAGCGCAACAAACAAAGATAAACTTAAAAGATGGATTTTCACATTAAGGTAAGCAAAAATTGCAAGAATCACTAACAAACATCCCATGAGGCCATTATTTTTTCATATGGAAGGCCTCAATTGCACTAACCAAGATCTGCCAAGTTCAACTGTGAAGAGTGGCATATGGAAAATAAGGGTTTCAACTCTGCAGCTGCATATCTGTTATGACAGTAATCATAGGTGGTCATTAAAATTTTGCCAAATAAACCAGAAATTTAAGAATTGTAAATACATACCATTTGAAACGAAGAACAATGATCATATTAACGGCGGCACGGGAAAAAAGTGTGAACGCACAAACTTCAAACAAACGTAGGGCAAAGGTTATAGTTGGATGTAGGGAACTTACTCAGTGGAGGACCTCTGGGTAAACAATATTCTGTGTGTAGCTGTTGCAGTCTTTAGGTAGAAGTAGGCTAAGTCTGTCAGCTGAAGTGCATCTCGATAGGGCAACATAAGCCTGACCGTGGCTGAACACAGGATTGCGCAGGTCAACTCCGACAAATTTAAGTGACTGACCTTGTGCTTTGTTTATCGTCATTGCATAAGCAAGACGTACAAGGAATTGTCGTCTGGTCATCTTGAAAGGCAAATCTGATGAGGATGGTGTCAAAGATATACGTGGTATGAACTCCACGCTTCCGGCGTGTGTGCCGGTCAATATCATAGCTTCAATAACACGCATCCCGCATTTCGTCACCATCAGTCTTGTGCCGTTGTAGAGTCCACGTTTTGGGGCCACATTTCGGAGGAGGATAATGGGACATCCAACTTTGAGCTCCAGGCAAAAAGGAGGAAGGCCAGGTGGATTGAGAGTGTTGATGTACTCATATGGGTAGCGGTTCCTGATAGCGGGATCAGCATTGTCAGTTTCTGATATTTTGTCGGCAGCAAGGTAGGTGTATAGTTGCCCTGGGAATGTGTGCAATGCTGAAGTGTTGATGTCAGCAACATCATCGTTCCACGGGGCTAGTATATTTCTCTCAGTCAAGTATGAGGGTGTTGATGTGGAAGACACGCCTAGACCTGGATACACGGATGACAGAAGCTGTCTGAAGTCATCAAATTGTTGGATGGTGGCAGGTATGCGTATGACTTCATTTGGGTTGGTCCCAACCTGTGAATTATGAAAGCACGTTAGGTGGTGGGAAAAGCTAACATAAGGTAAGCCAGTGTTTGACGATGCATACCGTGTTGAGGAAAGCGTTGTAGGCAATACTGTCGGGATTGGTGCTGTCCACTCGCATGTTTGTCAACAGTGTTAGTGTGCGCACAGCTGTCCATATGGGGGAGCGCTTTAGACATGCACCGACTGTTTGTTCACGTGATCCTTTGCGGATGACCGGTAAAGTCTGGCAAAAATCACCTCCGAATACCATGGTAATGCCTCCGAAAAATGCTTGAGTGTCTAGTGTGTCACGGAGTGTCCGGTCAACAGCCTCAACACAATACCGGTGCTGCATAGGAACTTCATCCCAAATAATAAGTTTGGTCTGTCTGAAGAGCTCGGCCTGTTTAGATTGCTTGCTGAAGCCGCATATGGATGTGTCCAAAATGTTAACAGGTATGGAAAATGTTGAATGGGCAGTGCGTCCTCCAACCAAAAGAAGCGAAGCTATGCCAGATGATGCGACAGTGATCACAGTGTTGTTTAGGCTTCTACATTTCTGTGCGATGGTGTTGTATAGGAAGGTCTTGCCTGTTCCTGCACCACCACTCACGAAGAAGATTTCACCTTTATTATTTAGAACGGAGTCCATCACGGCATCGAAGGCAGAGTGCTGATCCTCATTAAGTTGATGAACGGCTGCATCAACAGGTTCCGCAAGAGCATGAACATGCAAGAGATGGTGTTCAAGGATGAGTCTGTTGGGTGTAAGTGGTTGCCAAGTGTTTGTAGGTGTCGGCATTGGAGGGTAGGCCAACAACGTCTTTCCCGAATCTTGCAGAATCTCGTTAATAAGATACAGGCCGTAATTCTGTACCTGCACTATGAACACGGGATTACAATAAAGGTATAAAAAATAGTAGCATATAACAGATAACGAATAAATAATGCAACGGTCTTGATTACGGAAGGTAAGTCTAATGAAACGATGCAAAAAAAAATTAAATTAGGAGCACCGAATGTATGGATGAGATTCAAGTGGGCGTTGTATAAAAAAATTCAGTACACGCTGTAAACATAGATGCATGTAAATGAGCTTATAAAGTAAATAAATATGGGATGGACGGAGCACGTAACCGTAATGAAGTAGTAAACGTAAACGTTGGTCCCACAAAACACTAATAAATTCACATAACCACAGAATAAGCAGCCAAGGAGGGGAGATTGACCTGGGCCTCAGAAGGATTGGCAATGTGTAAAGATGTGGCGAGGTAGTGTTTTAGGTCATCACAGATGTCAGCGGAGAATTGCTGCCACAATAGAGCGGGTTGAGCTGGAGAGCATTGTGTTAGTATTATACAAAACAATAAGCGCAGTTGCCGCCCAGTCTTAATTGTAGCCGCTTCTTGAAGGCACTGTGTCCATTCAGCATCATTTTCGAGGAGTCCACGGGCAAGACACGCCATCTTGAAAGTATCATACACTACGGCATCGACAGTTCGCAGATCTTGGAAAGATTTGGGGCCTTTGACAACAGTGAGGAGCAGGCGTAAGTAGAAGCGTTCACCCGAATTGGGGGCAGCAAAATACAAACGGCCTATGGCAAATCCTTTCTGGCGAGGAGACCACTTGTTGGACGCCCAAACATAGTGCTCGAGGAATTCCAGATAAGTAATGGGGGTTGAGGTGGGGTTCTCTGCATACCAAGAAAAGTAGCGAGTTAGTGTTGAGACTTCATTTCTGGCTCGCTGAAGGATGGCTTCTGGTGGGTCATTAGGATCATAGACGATGTTATGCATTCCAGGTAAGTGGACGTGCAAGCGTTGCACAGTGGGAAACTCATGGTGCATGTGAAATCCAAAGATCCTCCAAGCAGCTTCATGTGGGCCAATGTATCGTGAGTCAAGATATTGCTGGATTTCGTTGGTGGTTCCTAACACAATAGTGGTACGGTCATGTCCTTTGTAAATATATTTGTGAATGTATTTCACGCATCGGATGCCAACACACACTTCCACATTGATGTGACAGTTATATCGCCGAGTTAAGTATGGATTATATGGGACGACATGTGTGTTGTTGAAGCGCTTGTTGCCAACCTGGTATGTCCGGCCTGTTGAAGGGAAGAGAAAGAAAAGTATTAGATTGATCAGGTGTTTAAGTGAGTGAGCAGTAAACAAATGATGGACATAGCAACGTGAATAAATGAAAATGGACAGTAATGGTAGATGTTGTTATGAAATGCATGGGTGGTTATCTGTGTGCAGATTGAGTAGACAGACCTAAGCAGTGGGGGGAAAAGCATAGATATAGAGTGTTAAATCTGAAAATGTACCTGTATTGCGACGACGGTACTCTGGGTATCCATCAGGTCGAAGGGTTGTGAATTCTGCATAGGGTTTTGGATATTCTTTAGTGCAAATGCCATTTTCCATGCAGGAGGAGTTAGGGTTGTCGGCACCACAAGGACCATGAACCATGCGGTTCAGAATAGTATCAAAAAGCTCTGGGTCATTGAGTTCATCGGGAAACTCCGTACATATATGCTGGTCCACCTGTTCGCAAGTCTGGATTTTGTCAGTCGATTGAAGGAAGAAGAGTGCGTGCATATGTGGCAGTCCAAACTTTTGGAATTCTATGGCGTAGACATAGGCAACGACGACATCGAATACTCCACCAGACAGGATATCGTTCATCAGGGCCCTCCTTTTAAGTTCAAAAACACGTGTAATCAGATCAGGTCGGTCAACATGTGTCTGGTGGTCAAGCAGGGCTACCGTAATCTCAGGCCACTTTGGGTTGGCTGTCATTGTAAGGAATATGTCAGGATGATGGTTGTACCGGGTGATAGCCATGGAATCTTGGAATATTTCAAAGATATGTCGTGGGCTCCCAACATGTGAGGATGGTAGGATAATGCGCCTCCCGACTGCTGCAGGATTAAGCTCTGATGGGCCAAGATCAGTCAGATGATGGGAATATTCAGTTCTGAATTGATCTCGATTATGCCAAATATAAGAGAGGCAATTTTGCTCAATTGCAGTCCACGCATCGACAATGAATTCCTGGAATAACTTTTTTGCCCTAAGAATGGTTGAATATTCCGTTGGGCGCTGATACAGACGGTAACGGTAGAAATCCATCATTGTAAGGCTAGTTTCCGAAGGAGTGTTCAGGGAAGGATCCCACTGACGCATATCATGGTCCCATCCAAGATCCCCGCATGGAAATAGAAGCACGTAGTGCAGGGGTAAGTAAGCGGGGTGACACTCATTAATATGAACCAACTGGCGGTCATGAGTAAGGTGCAGAACTATATCTCTGGTGGTTCCAAGGTCCCCTCCTTCACCTGGCAGGACAACGGCAATTTCATGAGCTGTTGGCAGGTTGTATCTCCTTCGATCCTGAGATGAGGTGTACCTGAGGCATGCATGTAAGTTAGGGGCACCATATGGAAGCTGACTCAAGAGTGCGTGAGCCTGCTGGAATTTAGCAATAAATGGGTTGAACTGCATGAGTGTGTTCTGAATAATCTGCATGACATCCCGATCGCAGAACACATTCCTCTCAGAGCGTACATGCAGAGCATAACTGGGATCATAGATATACAGCTGAGAGTAGCAAGGCGTTGCCCCATGTACAGGACGGAGTGGGCCCAGGAGATGATACAACTGACCATGTAGGATGAAGGTCGGCGGGCCACTACCATTAAAGGTGATCGGGCCATACTGCGTGCCGAGACTGGTAAATGCATTAGCTGCGTTGTAAGCCCGTATGTATGTCTTGAATGATTTTGATCTGGAGTCACTGCCCTCGTATAGATGATACAGTGCCAATGGCACAGGCGCGAGCAAAGGCAAGCGAACTTTGCCATCAAGGCAGCAAGTGCCGAATATGGGGGTGCGATCGGATGACCGGGCTAGTCTCTCGGAAGGCCAGTGCATAGCTTGACATGCACGACAGAGCACTGTCATAGTGCCAAGGGAGTGTCTTGAAGTGGGGCCAGGTACCTGTCATAAAGGATTAATGATGAGGTGTCTTAGAGGCAATATATAGTTTTAAAGCATGAGGAAGATACATGCCGATAGCTGGGTTGGGTTGGTAGGCAGCGGAGCTTCAGAAGCAGTGGGTTGCATGTTATTGATAATGGTTGAGGCATAAACACGACGCCGTCGAGCAATCTGCACAGGTAGATATTTGTAATAAATATAGAGGAGTCCGGATCAGCATATAAATGCAAGTAGGAAGGCGAGTGGCGAAACGGTACGCGGCGTTGTGCGGAAGCATGTCTTTCAGATGATGTAGATGGTAGGTCTGGATTAGACGGATCAGGAGGCTGCAGAAGTCGCGCACGATGAATAGCGGAGTAATATAAGTAAGGTTGTGAAGGAAAGCAAAACATGCAATCGCATAAGTTACCAAACGTGGGGGAGAATAATGAGCTGCGGTATAATCGAAGCCCGTACTGTAGGTGCGAGGGCGAACAAACTGCGTGTTGATTGTAAAGTGGAATCAGTATGTATGAAACGTAAATATATGCATGTAATGGAGCGTACATACACGACTGTCTTCTTGGTGTTGCATCGGTCTTTTTTCCCTAGATATTTGTCGTCGTCTTTCTTCATACGAAGGTAGATGTGGATATGGAAGTACGTGACGTGGTTGTGGAAAAGGAAGGATATGTAATGAGAGTGATGTCGTATGGTATTTCAAACTGTACAAAACAGTAAGTGGGAAATTAGATGTAAGGATGGTTGTATTTTGACCGGAGGAACAGCCGTGTGAGCATGTGATTCGGCCTGGTGGATTGGAAGAGACGAAGATAAAGTTGTAGGGTGTGAGTAGGTTAATGGCAGGCAGGCAGATAGATAATTTGAGTTAGAGAAACGTACCATGGGTTTAGCCGACACAGTCTGGGGGTCTTCAGATAGCGGTTGAAGAATGTTACTGTGGATGCGAGGGCGAACGTCCTGCAGAAAAGTGTGAAGAGGCATCAGTGAAATGACTGAGTAGATATGAAACGCAAATGCAACGTACATATCCGACCGTCGCCTTGGGACTGCATTGGTCTTTTTCCCCGGGCTATTTCTTGTTGAATTTCTTCAGAAGAAGGAGGCGCTGGAGTTGGCAGTTCAGCATGGGGCTGTGCGACGTAATAAGGATGATGTCGATAAGTAGGTCTGAAGGATATATGTGGGTTGGGTCGAGCACGAATGGATTCTGGTCGTTGTATGTAAGGAGTGGACGAATGACGTTACCTTGTCCAGTATTAAGCGTCGAACAGATTCTGCAATGGAGTGCGGGACGCAGCTGCAGGGCTGAATACGGTGTTGATTGATAGCTGCAAGATGGTATTTGAAGTTGGTTATGGAAGAGATTGTCCTGCCGCAGAATGCACACTTGATACTATTTGCGGTAGTCCGTTCCCCATACGCCCAACATGGATCCAGGGGGCGTCCGAGTTTAGGAGGCATACGGAAAGTGTGTAAGCCTGCATTCATGAGGGACGGTTAGATACGGAGAATGAAATGAAGCAAATAAAAAGTTGGAAGGAACTGGGAACCTGGAAAGGGTCTGAGCGAATCTGTACTTTCAATTATCGCAGCATATACAAAATCGGATGTCAAAGATACGGAAAACACACGGTTTAAAGCAATAGAAAAGGAGGGGAAAAATTAAATATCGGAAGATAAGAATATCATTATTTTAAATTCATAAGTAGCATATTACCTGTTTAAGGATAAATTTCGTTTGAAGAAGCGCAAACCTAGTTAAGAGCAAAGCAATGCACCGGGAAGAAATATTTCAGAGTATACAATAATACAAAGAAACCCAGAGAAACCCAGGGTTGTATTAACGCTTAGGGGACCTGATTGGCGAGTCACAGTAATGCCCAGAGATTTGAAAGTGTAAGTATAGGCGTATTGTTGGGGGTTTTCAAACCCTGCATCACAATCACAAAGCAGAAAACTTGAAAATCAAGACGGGAAACTTGAATATAAGAGAGATGGAATTGTTCTTGCAGCTGTGAATAACTCAAGTGGTGGTGTCAAAGCAAATGACTTGAATAAAATAATAGACAACCACCAACCTGAATGTATTAGAAGTGTTTCTAACCTAGGGAAAATTCCGGCATAATAACATGGAAAAGTTGAGATAACCAAAAAAAAAAAAATCAAACACGCAAATGTTGTCTTCCATTGCTAAGATACGGACCAAAAAGAATACTGACATCTATACACACACATTTCCGACGGCTTAAATCAGAGAAACAAAATCATGAATTTGACTTGTAAAATAATAAAAAAAACGAAGTTTTATCAGCATAAGCCGGCTGCAAAGATAATATGTCCGAAGCACATGAAGATGCTTCACAAGATATAGGGAAGACAAACTAACAAACTCTTCGACCAAACACCTGAAAATGTAATTAGAAGGACGTTGCGGAAGGAAAAAGATTCATCATAATGAAATTGTAATCAAATCGTTGTGTGGAGTCATCATAATCAACTTTTAATCAAATCCAACAGATTCATCATAATTCACAAATTATATTATATAAAATTAAATTAAAATTTGTATTAATTGGAACTAAGTCTTTGATTGATCGGGCCGATTACAGGTCCATAACTTAAGCCCGTCTTGAATTGGGTTTATTTTGATCTTAAGCACAGGAATGTAAAAAAATTGAAGAAGAAAAAAGCACAGGAATGTTTGTGAATGGTAAATGGATAACGAAATTGATTCCTGTATCGAAATTCGGAAAACTGTGTTTGGGAATACCTTCATACACATTCAAGAATGGGTACTGTTCCTTGGGAAGAAAGAAGAAGTGGGGGGCTGACTTTGTCTGTCTCTTTTTTTTTTTAATCCCCTCCGTACCTGTTGGTTTCAACACAAACAACCCATTTCAGTGACACCCATTTCAGCCTCAAAAACCAATCTTCATCCGGAATAAGCTGTCAACGAAAAATTAAATAAAAAAAGTTTGATAGCTACAAAGATCTGGTTTGTATAGCCGATTCAACAGCACTCCTAGAATATTTCTCAAAAAACGAATTTGGTGCAATAAAAATGAGAATGGAGAGAACACACTGGATAACTATACCCACACCCCGTCGAAATCCAAACCGGAGCCGTTTCGACCATAACAGTAGTAGCAATTATAGAAAGGATCAAGAAGAGTACGAACAACGGGTGAGCAACCGGGAGTTGGGCTCTCACAAATATCCTCCTGCCGCTCGAGAAAAGAAAACAAATTTGCAGCGAGAGACAGATTTGAACCCAGAGGCACCGTCTGGTGCGAATATAAACAGGAACTGGGTGAAGAAATATGATCCGTTTAACTCTATCCTCGTTGTCTCGATTCTTGTCTAACCCTTTCCCTCCCCCTAAGAAATGTCCTCTGTTTCTCCCTACTCATTCTTCTCTGTATCCCAAAATTTCCTTCTGTGCGGTTTGGACAGGCGGCTGGGTGTGCAGCCTGCAATTGTTGACCGTGAGCGTGGGCACCTGAGACAGACAAATGACCGGCACAAAAACCGAAGATGCGAATGAGAGGTGGACCGGAAATGGACGTCGTTTTGGGCTTGGCTGTGGGAGAAATGACATGTCGAACAAAGATATAGGCGCATGTATGTTGTCTTGTCGATATAATATAGGTATCATCCCCCAGCTTCATTATGCATGTGCGTGATGTCATTAGGTCTTCACCTGTTAGTTTTTTTTCTGCCAGCTATTAAGACCACATTAAATAACCCAATGATACCTCTTCTGTGTCCTCGAAAACATTCTACATCTTATAAGCTGTATAACTCTGTCCCTGTTTGAAAACTCATAAGTCCCTCAAGACTTGATGTGACCACCATTTCCATTGATTGATAATGCTAATGTGCAGATAATAAATAAGGCTTAACCATAAATATAAAAGATGCCCACATAAATTCATGAGGAGGCATTGGATATCCAAATAATGAAATTCAGATACTCATTCACATAATTATTTTTTTTCCAACATATCTGATAGAAAATGAGATGTATCTAGAATTGTTGGTTATGGTTGACATTGGTTTTTTGCTTCAATTGGCTTCAAATTGATCATATTTGCTTCAATTGTGGTATTTGTTATATATTTGATATATGAGCAAGCGAATTATTTTTTCAAAATTTTTTTGATGATCATTGATTGCTTTTTTGTTAGATTCAAAATTAATATTCGTTTGTTAAATCTTTGCTAAATGTGATTTCAGAGAAATATGGATTACAACAGTTATTTTACATGCATGGACTAGGGAGGACAATCTATAATTTATCCAAATGCACGTGCGCTGCATGAGATCTGAAGAAAAGAACACACACAATATTGAGAAATTGTCTCCTTTAATATCTTCACATGTAATGTACAATGGATTTACATATATATAGAATTCACACTTGATCTCCTATCTATAGTAAATCCCGAGATTATAGAAAATATAATCCTGAGAATTAATGGGGAAAGATTTGGTCAATCTTCCCTTAATTATGAAAATGTCAACAAGTTTTGGTGAGAATGTCAACAAGTTTTGGTGAGAATGTCAATCTTCCTCTAATTATGAACAGAACAGCTTTGGTGAGAATGTCAACAAGTTGATCTTCAGACCTCATAAATGGAATAAGGATGATATTATTGTTCAACTTCTCCTTTATGAAATGTTGATCCAGTTCTACATGCTACATTCTGTCATGGTGCACTGAATTTTCTGCAATGTATATTGCTGCTCTATTATCACACCTCAAGGGGCATGGTTGGTCTGGTGGGAACCCAAGCTCACTCATCAACTTCCTTAATCAAAGGATCTCTGTCACGCCTTTAGCAATTCTCTTGAACTCTGCCTCTGCATTAGATAGAGCTATCACCTTTTAGTTCTTGTTCCTCCATGTCACCAAATTGCCCCTACAAACATAAAGTAACCAGCCGTGGATTTGCAATCCACTGGATTGCCTGCTCAGACTGCATCAGTATAGGCTTCTAACCCCATGTGTCTATTATTGAGAAAGATAACTCCAGTATCAGGGGTACCCTTCAGATAGCTTACAATTCTCAAAGCAACCTCCAAGTGATCCTTTTGAAGCAAGTGCATAAACTGACTCACCACACTCACGACATAGGCAATATCCAGTCTAGTATGAGACAAATGGATTAACTTTCCCACAAGGTGCTGGTAGCCCTCTCTATCTGTGCTCTCTTCACCTTCCACAGTTCAAAGATCATGGTTGGAAGCCATAGGGGTATCAGCTGGCTTATCCAGTAGTCCAGTCTCAGCTAACAAGTTCATGATTTACTTTCTTTGGGAGATGTGTATTCTCACCTTGGATCTCATCACCAAGAAAATACTTCAAATTTCCCAAATCATTCACCTCGAATTCCTTGAATAAATTCTTTCTCAGCTCCTCCATTCCAATTTCATTATCGCTCGTGATCACCATATCATCAACATAGATGATCAAACAAGTAATCTTCCCACTCATCTTCTCCATGAACAAGGTTTGGTCTGAATTGCTTTGCAAATAGCCATACTTCCTCATAGCGAGAGTGAACCTCCCAAACCATGCTCTAGGGGTCTGCTTTAACCCATACAATGCCTTCTTCAATCTGCGCACCTCCTTTGGATGGAAAGTGTGAGAAAAACTTGGTGGACCCTCCATATAAACCTCCTCTGCCAGATCACCATGTATGAATGCATTCTTCACATCGACCAGAAATAAGGGCCAATCTCTATTTGCTACAATGGAGAACAATACACGTACAATGTCAATCTTAGTAAAAGGAGAAAAGGTCTCACGGTAATCCACTCCATAAGCCTGAGTGCAGCCCTTGGACACCAGCCTCGCCTTGTACCATTCCACAGAGCCATCTGCCCTTTTCTTGATCGTGTATACCCATTTGCAACTAACAGGCTGTTTTAACACGGGTAACTGACATATCTCCCATGTATGATTCTATTCTAGAGAACTCATCTCATCCTCTATAGCTCATCTCTATTCAAGAATCAACCACGCCTCCTTCACATTCCTCGGAATTTCCTCCTGATATAATGCCATCGTAAAAGCTTTTGCCCCTTGGACTCTCTCCCCCTGAACAGGTTCACCATAGGATACCTCTTTTCTCCTGGTATATGATCAGGAGAATATTGACGGGCTGCAATCCCTCGAGTACTCTAAGCAGGTAATACATTAGTGGGAAGAGTAGACGAGGTCTCTGGAAAAGGAACCTGTGCATCAACATCCATAAAGACAGGTGTAACGCATATGTCAATAGGCTCAGTAGGAGAAGAGCTTACCCCGATATCCAGTGAAGGAGGATCAACTGGGCAGGACGTGGGCTGTATGGGCGAAGATAAAGACCTATCCACGGGAGTAGTAGCAATCCACTCTAGTACGTCACTTCGTCTCTCCCCCTGGCTACTAGAGTGGATAGTCTTATAATAGAACTCAAACTCCACAAAATCACAATGCAAAGTAGTAAACACCTGCCTCGAAACTGAATCAAAACATCGACACCCCTTCTGATTTACTCCATACGCCACAAAAACACACTTCAAAGCACAAGCATCCAATTTATTTCGATGAACTTTTGGAACATGCACAAACACCGAGCATCTAAACACGCGGAAAAAAAGAGTAAGATAGGAGGGTACTGTACAATAAGTGGATAAATCTTGGATAAGTGTTCTAAGGTCTAGGGGTTTTGTGGGTAACCGATTGACCAGATACGTAGCAACGACCACTCAGATCAGAAAAAATGAGGAACCCTGAATCCAACATGATAGATCGAGTTATCTCCAATAAAATCATATTCTTACGTTCTGTCACCCCATTATGTTCAGGGGTATAAGGGCACGTAGTTTGATGAACTATGAATTTTCATAAAAGAATTGGGTCATAGATTGATTGACAAATTCCCCGCCATGATCAGTCCTAAAAATATTCAAAGAGGCATCAAACTGGGTTATAAGCCTACGACGAAATTGAAGGAATTTCCCAAAAACATCAGACTTTTGTTTAAGAAAATAGATCCAACACATCATGTTTTTTTGCCCCAAAAAAGATTCTTCATTGAAAATTTAGGGGATTTTAGTACAGCTTTTGTGACTTCCTTGTTTCTCTAATCCCTATTTTGCTAATGTCTCTGCATAGCTCGGAGTTAGTTCTTCATTTGTGAAACTCTATATATCCGGGACCAGGCCTTTTGACAAAATATCTTGGAGTGTTCTTTGTGTAGGGAGAAGAGCTCTAAAATTTAGGTCCCAAGTGAATGTGGATAGCCTAAAAATAAAAGAAAATAAATGAACTACCCTTGAACGATCCTAGAGCCTAAGTGTTCAGATTTAATGTGGGTAACTCCGACCCATCCGAACACCACTAAGTGAAGAGGATAAGTCATCCTGCCTCCTCAAAATCTTTTCGAAAAACCTCTGGGGTAAGAGGAAAATCTAGAGAAGGAAAAAGAGTACAACACCTAACTTGCCACTTTTATAAAAAAATATTGTGTGTGTGTCTCCACCATGACTGTCTATCTATGTGCCTTGTTCTAACCCTAAGACTGGTCTTGGCAATGTATTTCCCTCTTCAAATAAGTCTCAGAGAGCTTTTCATAATTAAGATCTCATCCTCACTTCGCTGATGTAAGGTGAGAGTCAAAATATCCAGTTGGTCATAAGAAAGGCACTTTAGCCTTTGCACTTGCAAGTGTCTTTGCAGCCCATGAAAGAACTAGCAGCTTCATTTACCTGTTTTAGGCAAGTTTTAGTTCTTCTTGGGTGTAGAAATTGTGGTTTCCATTTGTGAGTCCCCATTTGGCCAAAAATATTGCATCTTTATGTGATCCCCTGGTGCCATTTTAAGGGTAATATGTGGATTCTCCTCCAAAATCTTCCTGATTTTACTCTAGCACGAGTACTCCCTTTAGGGATGGCCTATTCCTGTGATTAGATATGAAATATGTTGTTCCACGTCCACTTCAGTCCTGTGTAAGTGTCTGCTATTGCAAAATGATATGCCTTTAAGGATTGCCTCTAAGTGAGGGTCGAATTGCGTGATTGTCACTGATGCGGATCCTTCAAACATTCTGTCGCATTTATCTTGAAGAAGACCTCCCATGCCATAGAGAACTTGTGGTTGGGATCCGATATGTGGCCAAGGTCAGTCTTAATGTCACCCCATTTCGGAGGATCCGATACTTTCTGGGCTTTTGGTGTGACTAGGGGAGCAACAACGAGTTTAAGCTCAAAGTCTCTAAATATTACCTGTTCTGCTATTCTTGTTGGCCTTAATATCCTAACAACTGCCATGATTTGTTTTAGTAATTGGGATACTTCTTGGCCACACAAAAATGCCCTGCACCTTGTTGTCCATATACTCCAATAGATGATAATCAGAGTTAGATGGCACAATTATTTGATTTCCTTCCCACCTGCAGATTGGGACCAGATTTTGATTCACAAATCCAATGATACTATGGCTGCTGGTAGGCCTTATTTTTGCTCAAATAGGGCCCATAAATGTTGTGCCATTTTGCTGAAGGAGAATAAGTGTTCCATTGTTTCTTCATTGGCGTGTATAGGACAGCGTACATATCTAGAGGCTAAGCTTATACCTTTTCTTTTGACCCGTGCATCTATTGGTAAGGCATCTGAGAAAATTCTCCACATCAATATGCTCAGCTTTGTTGGAATATTTATATCCCAAATATACTTATATATGTGTTTGGTTGAAGATTTGTTCGTGATGACCCTCCATTCTTGTTTAAAACTGAATTTTCCATCTCGTGTCGGCGTCCAAATTTGGATGTCTTCACCTCCATAAATTTCAGTTGATTGGATTAAGTCCCTGACTTCAGGTGCGAGTCCAATTCAAATGAGATGCCAATGTTGATTGTAGATCAGTTCGTTCACCGTTTGGAGTCCATAAGTGCAAGGTAGGTTTGATCCTAGCAAGTCCTGCTGACACCAAGCATCCCACCAAATGTTTACGTTAGAGCCAGAGCCCACAAACCAGATAGTGTTCTCCTCCATAATTTCCTTAACTGATATAATCCTTCTCTAGGTATGGAAGCAACGAACACCTGTGGGAGCTGATTGGTGATCCACTCCTTTGCAATATTTAGAGGACATGCAGATCGCCTATAGAAATTTTCCTTTCCTGTATTGCCACCACAGTTTCATTGCAACTGCCGTGTTGATATCTTGCAGTCGTCGAATTCCCAATCCACCTTCCTAAATTGGAAGGCATATTCATTTCCACGAAGTCCAGTGTGTCTTCTTGCGACCGTCTTCTGAACCCCATAGGAAACAGCAAAGATAGCTTCTAATCTGTTAATATTCATCTTGCTCGGAGACATAGTCATGAAGTGGTAGATAGATAAGCTAGATAGTACATGTCTGATCAGTATGAGTCGACCTCCTATAGACAAATACTTGGAGATCCAGCATTGCAGTCTGTTCTGAATTTTGAGCAGTAAAGATGAGAAAAGGCTAGATTTTTTCCGCCCTATGTAACTGAATTCCCAGATAGTTGTGTGGCAATGGACTGTGAGGAAGTCCCGTCCATTCTGTTATATTTTCAATCTGGTCATTTGTTGCCTTACAGGTCATTAGAGGATATAAAGAAATTACTCTTTTGGATGTTAACTTGTTGACCTGACATTTTCTCATACCCCTTGGCGTTGGAAAAGACTTCTTGGAGAGCCCTTTGACATCCTTTAGCGAACAATAATAGATCATCTGCAAAAGCTAGATGTGAGATACTCTCGCGCCCTCTCGAGGTCCTATAAGAGCACCATGGGGATTCTGTAATCATTGAGTTTAGGCATCTACTTAGAGCGTCGGACGCGATAATAAAAAATGCTGGTGAAATAGGATCTCCTTGGCGTAATCCCCATGTAGATTGAAAGAATCCATGTACCTTCCCATTCCATAAAATAGAAAACCAATTGTTAGATATTATGTGCCAAATCATATCTGTAAAAGTTTCTGCAAAGCCAAATGCTCTAATGATTTTGATCAAATGAAACCATGAGACACAATCAAAAGCTTTTGCCATGTCGAGTTTAATTGCTATATTTAAACCATTTTTTCTCCTATCTAATGAATGCAGTAATTCTTGAGCAAGAAGAGTATTGCCAGAAATTAATCTTCCCTTAATGAAGCCACTTTGATTCGGTGAGTTGATGGTTGGGAGGATATCACCTAGTCTTGTTGCCAGAATTTTTTAGATGACTTTCCCAGCACAATTACATAGGTTAATTAGCCTTAAGTCTGAGATGCTGCTTGGGTGATCAACTTTTGGTATCAAATATAGTAGTGTTGCTGTTGCTTCTCGGGGGAGCTCATTTCCTACGAAAAAATGCATCAAAACATTCATAAAATCTGCCTCAATGATAGACCAACATTTTTGGTAGAATGCACCCGAGTAACCATTCGGTTCCCAGGCACTTTCCTCATTCATTGCGAAGACCACCTGTTTCACTTCATCTAAGTCTGGTCATTTCGTGAGATTTTGGCTCATCTGATCAGAGACAATTCTAGGGATTTTACTAAGTAATCGTGGAGAGTCTGTCGTATCTTACTTAGTTAGGTGATTTTTGAAATGTTCCACTTGTAGACTTGAAATTTCTTGTTGGAGAACATTGCTGCCATTTCCTGCTGTGAGAGTGAGGCTTGAAGACTTACTTCGCTGAATCTGGATGGATCTGTGGAAGTATGAAGTGTTTCGATCCTCCTCTTTCAACCATTTCACCCTTGACTTCTCTTTCCAATAAATTTCTTCAGCCAGTAGTTTCTCTTTTAGCTGATCATTTGCTGCTTGTATTTTGTGTCTGTCTTCTTCTCTCCCTGATTGGTCACTTATTATTTCCAACTCTGCTATTTCCTCTTCCATTTTTCTAATGTTGTCGAAGATGTTTCCATAGACAAATCTATTCCATTCCTGTAATGTTCTGCGTAACACCTTCAGTTTACCATAGAAAATTTTGATAGGATTCCTTTCCAGAGGTGTTTTAGACCATGATTCAGAGACTACTCTATTAAAGTCCGGGTGGGCTAACCAGAATCTATGGAATTGAAATCACCCCGGGCGCTTGGGATCTGAGGGCAGCATCTCAATCAATAACAGCGCATGATCTGAGAGGCCTCGATTGAGATGTGTAACATGAATTTTTGCTGCTTCCATTATCCAACTTTCGGATAGGAGAACACTATCCAACCTTTTTAACACCATGGTTGATCTTGTTCGGTTGTTGCACTAGGTATAGCTGTTTCCATTAAATCCTCCGTCAGTGAGGCAACAGTCTTGTTAAGCCTCAATAAAATCTGCAGCTGCAGCAATATTTATTGGTCTGCCCCCTTTCTTCTCCTCTGCCTTGCATACCACATTAAAATCCCCTGCAATGAGGAGCGGTTCAGATAAGATTGAGCAAGATTTAACAAGTCAAAAGGAGGTGACCTAGTCATTCTAGGGGTGACAATTGCACTAAAAATTCATGAGTTAAAGTCCCCACCTCAGCGGCATGGATAAGTCACATATGGCTCGCCAAGTGTGATTTACCCCCTACCACGGTTTACAGGCTATTGCAGTACGATGTTGGATTTACATAACTCTACGTTATAAAACAAACAAGGTCTTAATCATTTTCATCCACCCGAATCAGAAGAATTCAGTAAGTTTTTTTAAAACCTTCTTGACCGTTTGTGATGTAGTGTTTCGGCGGCATGTCGTTATATACAGAACAACAAATCAATAGCAATCAATTAGAGAAGCATTTTGGATTAGCAGGAGGTGAGTAATTGTATTAGCTGATGAAGATCAACAGGGCATCAAGCTTTTGATGAAACCAGGACTCAATATTTGGCCAAAAGCTGAACCATTAAAAAAATCCAAGGGCAAGCATGCATGTAATTGTAAGGTGTTATTCTGTTTACATTTTTATTTGAGGAAATGTCTCAAAAACAACCCAACTACATTCATTTTAATCGTCATACTCACAAGTCACAACATAGAAAATTAGTGTAACGACCAAGAAATGGGGCAGAACAATTGCATTCAATACCTAAACCCTCTCCTCTTTGTCTCCTCGCAAGCCCTGCTCTAGTTAAGGTTGGGACTGCTGCGTGTGCATCAGAATGATGTCATTTATGATACCAGCAATTATTCCATCCATGTCTGCATGAGTGTGTGAGGATTGTTGGGATTTAGGACTCCCAACATATGTGGAGAAAGGCCCAAATATATCAAGCCTATTTGACTCACTACAAATAGGTGAGAGGGATTAGTTAGGGTTAAGAGAGATTGTGAAAAGAGTCCAAAGAAGAAAAGAATTGAGAGAGTAAAGAAAGAATTTTTGCACAAACTCAGAGCATCGACCATAAATCTTCCGCCACGCCTTCGTTCACCGTTGGATCGGACTGAAATTTTTACAGTGGTTCGGAACATCTGAATCTTGAATCTGACTAGTCGGATTAGTGAGATATTGCCGTAGGAGGGAGAAATTGCGTCTGAACAGTAGCTGGCAAAAACTGGTTTTTTAGTTTCTCTTGTTCTTAAATTCCATACTTTTTGTTGTGTTTTTGGGCAGATTGTTGAGCACGATTTGTGCTGCATTTGTGGACTCTCTTGTACCCTATTTTCATCATAGTGGAGCTTGATTTGCTGGTTTGTGCCGTGGTTTTTACCTCTCACATTGAGAAAGATTTTCCACATTAAAATTACTTGTGTCGATATTAGTTGTTTTCATTTATTTGATATTGTTGCTCCTCACAGATTCTTACAAGTTGGGGAAATTATTATCCGCTGCATATTGCTCTATATTTTGTTATCAAAGTTGAATTTCCCATCAGAGTGGTATCAGAGCTCCCAGGTTCGGCTGCGAGTTGTTGGACTTGTTTGAATGATGGAGACAAATTCAAATAGAATGATTTGTTTAAATGACACTAATTATCATTTGTGGAAGGGAAAGATGAAGGATCTATTATTTGTGAAGAATTTGCATCTTCCGGTGTTTGCAGCTGAGAAGCCGAAATCCAAGTCCGATGAGGAGTGGAATTTTGAGCATCAGCAGATGTGTGGGTTTATTCGATAGTATGTTGAGGATAATGTCTACAACCACATTACTAACGAGGAACATGCAAGGACCTTACGGAAGAAGATTGAATCTTTGTATGCTTCTAACTCAGGGAATAATAAATTATATTTGTTGAATTCTCTGATAAATTTGAGGTACAAGGAAGGGAGTTTTATTTCAGATCATCTGAATGATTTTCAGGAGCTCCTAGATCAGTTGTCGGGGATGAGCATCATGTTTGATGACAAAGTGTTGGGACTATAGCTATTGAATACTCTACCAGATTCTTGGGAAACCGTTTGGGTCTCAATTACTAATTCTGCTTTTGATGGTATTGTCTCTTTGCAGAATGTTAAGAGAAGTGTCCTTAATGAGGAGATGAGACAGAAGGCCCAGGATTCTTCATCTCAATTTGATGTTCTTGCTGTTGAGAATTGGGGGAGAAGTCAGAGAAAAGATCAAAAAGGTGAGAGAGAGCAAAGCAGGAGTAAGTCCAAGTCCAAGTCCAAGAATGTCGTGTGCAATTATTGTCAGAAGACATGACACATACAACAGAACTGTTTTAAGTGAAAAAGGGAGAACAAGGACAAGAAGAGTACCATAATGAGAAATATCATGATGATGATCGAGTTACCACGACGACTAGTGATGATCTTGTCGTTCTCCGTAACCATGACACAGTCAATCTTGTATCGGATGAGAGCATGTGGATTATTGATAGTGGTGCTAAACTGCATGTTACACCAAAGAAGGAGTTCCTCACATCTTACACGTCCCGCAATTTTGGAGTATTGAAGATGGGTAATGATGGTGTGTCCAAGGTGATTGGTATTGACGGCGTTTGTTTGCATACCAACTTAGGAATGCAGTTGACACTTAGAGGAGTCAAACATGCTCCAGATATCCGTTTCAATTTGATCTCCATGCATATGCTTGATGATGGTGGTTATGATAACCAATTTGGTTCGGGAAAATGGAAA
>JAOYMZ010014559.1:0-36337 GCA_025802335.1 Pinguicula primuliflora
TCATTCTTATAATGTAATGAAGCGATCCTACTGTAAATACCATACAGAAGTGTAAATCTCACAAGAAAATGCATGACTCATCTCTCGATTGTAATGATAGTGCCATAAATCAGCTATAACTCGGAGTCAAACGCACCTTCAACAAATAAACCAGCTTAAAATGCACCCTTTTCACGCTGAGCCCGTTGATGATCTCTGTATCTTACATTCCGAATACGTTTTCGGACCAGTCGTTGAGTCGGGAAGGGTGAAGAAATGGAAAAACGAATCTGAAAAAAATGCAGGTTTTTGGTTTTCCGGTCACCGTGTTTCCGTACGGTCGTAGATGGGTTTGGCGGGAATGAGTGTAATTAAGTTAACTGGGTGTTTAGTAGTAATCATTTAATCGTAAACAAAAATATATTCAACGTTTAATTTATTTTTAAAGATTGAGTTTATATTTGCAATTCTTTTTTTAAGGTTACTTCTCAAAAACGGATTTCTCATAAATTTACTTTTGCGAATAACCCATCAAATTTGCCAATCCACTAAATTTTCTTGTATGACAAGGAACTTTATTGAAACACCTCACATAATATGGTGCTGCTGCACTTGCTACTTGAGATAGTTAATAAAAGAAGTAATTTGTTTGAGTCAGTATCACCTTCAGCCAAGGGCGGAACTACCCTTGGGCGAGCCCGGGCTTCAGCCCGGGATCATTTTTGGTCAGCCCAAAGATAGTCCAGTATCAAAAAAATAGTTTTTGGATCAGCTTAAGGGTAGCCCACCCTCAAATATTTATCTAGGTCCGCCATTGCCTTCAGCATGTTCGTCATTGATAACGAATTTGAACTCATGCCTGAATCCTAAACGCGATATAACAAACACTGTAGATAAGATGAATACAAAATAAAAAAATATTTGTGACTTGGTGATCCTACTCACCCTAGATAATTGAAAACATTGATAGAGGACCTTGTACTCTCTTTCTCATCAATCTTCCTCTAGAATAATCGTCCTTTTCGTCGCTTTTTAGTTGCTTTCTAGTTAATCTCTTTAGTTGTTAGATAATCACCAATTGACCTCCCCTTTTAATCGCTTTCTTCTAAATTAGTAATTAACTAGAATAGTAGTATAAGTCAAACCTACACCGAGTTCTACGAGTATTTATTTGATCACACCCTACACACAAGATCAATAACATTATCCTCATCTAAAAAATTATGCTTAAACCCAAGCGTAGTATCAATCCAAAAGCGAAGATGTACGAAAATTCCTACAAAACAAATACGGAAACCATGCAAGCATATGAAACCAATCATTGTTGGGTCGAGACTCCAAAATCATGCAATAGCGATAATGGCGAATCCAGAATTTTTCGTAGGAGGTCATGATTTCCTAATTTCAAATTATATAATTTTTTAATAATAATTATTAATATTTAAATAATATAAATAAAAAATAATACACAAAATAATGTTGATTAAATGTATAATTTTTCTCTACGGACTCTCATAATCTGATATCCCGTAAAGATTAGAAGTCTCAGGCTTAGAACTAGCAAAAAATATGTAAAGATACAACTTCTCCCGAAAGAACACAACCAGTATTTTAATGAACCTCTAGCTAAACAAAAATTTAAAGTAATTTGCAAACAAAAAATTAAACTAAACAGCAAATAAAAATTTAAACCTTGAGAAAATGTTATGGAATTACAATGCTAACATAACAAATTAGCTTCAAAGATAAGAGTTTTATCTATTTTGAGCAAAAGTAAGTAATATAGATGAGTTATATCTTTCCAGCGAAAACTTGCAAAATATTTGGATTCAAACTATCAGGAACTAGTAAAAAATATATAGAGATGCAATTTCTCCAACCTAGGGGAGACAACACAACCAGTATTTTAATAAACCGTATTCTTACTGCACAAATATTCACAACCAGTAATTTAATGAACGAGATCAAAAATTCGAAATACAACCCTAACATGAAACCGAACACAAATACAACATAAATTTAGGATCGGAAGGCAAGATTGAACAGAACAAAAAAACCTATGTATTACTTACATTCGAAGCTTGAAGGACTTGTTCCGTTTGGAATTTTTGCTGAGAAGAGTTTAAGCACTCAATAGTTAAATCTAATATTGACTTCCTTCATGGGTCCGCCCATGAATGCCGATGCTCGTCCCATCAAAGTGTGTAAGGATTCCTCCATTAGCTGATCTCATGTAAAACAAAGTTGACAAAATAAAAATAGCCGCATGCACCATAAGTCCATAAGTGTGTATATTAGACAACAACCCATTTTCACTTCTAGCCCAATTGCAATGTGAGTGTTGGTTAAGGAAGTATTTATCTTCTATGATTTATCCAACCTGAATAAGTAACTGGGCCATGTAAAGTTGAGAAAATATCCACTGCCTTTTTCCTGTTTGGGCCATAGTCCTTCATCCCAAAATAAAAACAAAATTCCAGCGGGCCCCTGTTGATACCATCCCATCATCCTTCCATGATCCATGGCCACCATCGTCCAGTGATGTTCCATTTATTCCCCCTTCCCTATAGTTCGTCCTGGATCCCACGTGAATTGGGCCCCCATTGACATAGTCCCGAAATGTAAGATCAATTCACGCAAGGGCTCAAAAATGAGGGGCTGAATCCCGAAAAATTAAGGTTCTAACTTTTTTTTTTTTTACTTTTTTAATTAATTTAAATAAATAAAAAAATATTAAAAATAATATTAAACATATTACTAGATAATTAATGCAACTTGGACCAGTTTCAGACAAGAAATTAGAAATTTTAGTGTGATTTGAAATTTGATTAATTATGTTGTCAAAAAATTTAGTGTGCCTTGTCTTTCACTATGGAGTTTTACTATGTCGCAGGACAAAACTTGTGCAAGACACGCAGGACTGATTTTTTTATTGGCTGAATAAGCACAGCAACACACACTCGTGTGGGTGTGGGTGTTGCTGTGTGTTATTATAAAGTAGTCCTGCGGTGTCCTGCCCCTTCTGTCATACGGTATAATATTTTTCTTCACTATGCCTTGTTATGTGTGGAATTTGGATGCACATTATGCCCTACTTTTTTTATCCCACACCGGTAACACAAAAAGCCCCAACCCCTTTCTCTTATCTATAAAAAATCATTCTCCCCATTTGTTGAATCATCTGCCGGCAATGACGCAGCTCGGTATTAAACCATTACTATTGGTTGATAACTATTTTCAAAACTCCCTCTTGGATCTCTGGGCTTTTTCCATAGAATTTTTGCAAGGGCTTTTCGTGGGCAGATATGTAGGTCCGAAGTTCCGCCACTTTCCTCATTCCCCCCAAAGCAGTGAAGACTTGTCGCTTGCCCTCGTTGCCAGCAGCAGTAAAATCTTGCTGTTTATTTCACCCTTCGTTCCGGGTGGGCAGGCTGAAGGTGCTTTCCTGCCGAAGTAATCACCGGACGGGAGAAATGCGCCTGACAAATCGGGACTCGGCCGGCGACGGTCTCTGGCACGATCCCAAACGAAGTGCTCATCGCCGGTCATTTTCGAGGCCGATGCAGTAACCATCCCTGCTGAGGAAGACGGCCACGCTGGTGGATAGGAGTGTTATACGTGTGAATGGTCGGGGCCGCCCTGTTGACTGGGCCTTTGGCCAGAATTGCCTTGGCTGGGCGGACACCGACAGGTTCCCGGTATCGACGGAGATGGCCGTTTTTACATCCGACACTGAAATAGAGTCTGACGTGTCCCCCTGTGAGCCAGTTTCTATCTGAGTGGATGTATCTCAACTCGATGCCAGATTCACGGTTAGTTTTCAATTTTATGAAGTTATTTTGGTTGTTTAAGTCGTAGCACTTCAGCCTATGTGAATTAACTTATGCTTTTTTGGAAGTAGGCAGACGGTAGTTAGGACAAGAGCACTTCTAAACAAGGTATGTAACAGACTTGTTTTTAGCCTTTTCTGATTCATATGCCAGGTTCTAATGTTGTAATGTATCCTCGTCTCATCAGGTTTAATATCAAATGTTTACAAACGTTACATAACAGTAGAGAGAGTAATGGTTCAGATGGATGGGAATGCACGGAAAAGTTGTAGGAGGCAATGCAACAGTACGAAAGGGTAGCAAACCATTCTGATGGAGCAGTTTCTCTTACTTTATGTTAATTTTTGGATTTGACTCCAGTTGGTTGAATTAGGTGCATGGATCTGGTGGCATCGAATCTGGGCATCTCTTCTTCACAAATTGGTTCTCTCTTTCAGAACAATGAATGTAAAGGTTCTATAACAAACTCATTCGCGCAGGATGAATCTTTTTTGTTTGTTTATTTATTTGTTGTATTTTAAGTTGTCAGTATATTACAGTATCCAATTGACACGCAAGTGGAAATATTAGGCATCGAAAATGAGCATCTCTTCTTCACAACTGGTGCTATAAGAACGCCAACACTATTTTCTCAAGGTGATGATGCTAATGGCACTTTTCAGTCTTTGCAGCATATAGGTACAACTTGCTCCATATTTTTTTTAATTCTTTCTTTGTTTATTGCTAGCAGTATAAAATGAACTTCATGATGAGAAAGAATCCAACATCCCGAAATGGTTCTTCACGCGGTACTGGTAAGGTTATTTTATGTGACAATATTGAGTTGTTTCATGTATGCTACTGCATGGATCAGTTAATTAGTATATGAACTTAGTTGTCTGTTGCTGCAATTGTTGAATGAAAAAGGCATAATACTCTATAATTTGAAATGGTTGCTTAGTTTAGGAGTCGTTAAACTTGAAATTCAAAATGATTGTTCATGTTTATGGTTCTTCTTGCCATCATAAGATACACTAAATATGTTTTTTGAGCTTTGTAGCATTATACATCTTGCTCTATACCCCAATTCATGTGCCTCTCTGACTGTTCTGTGCTGGTATGGCGATGGGATGATGTTTCCTACCCAATAAAATATTGGTTGTTGTTGGTGATAAGTATATTGTTTATTACTCGATTTTGATTAATGCCAGGACTTTAGATTGTTAGCTTTGTTATCCTTGGCCTATTTCATGCTGATATTTATGTTGACTTTCATATTGACTTATCTGATTTTTTAGCTCTCATGTGATTATTTTTCATGCTATGCACCGTATTTCTAAGACTTTCGATGATTCTATCAGTCTTTGATGGTGTTGTGTTAGTGACATGCATTGGTGCCAAAACTTGCACTTTGGTGTGCTGTTTTTAGAGGAAGAGCCAATGCTTCAGACCTCAAGTAGTTATTTACTCTTATCCTTATATATACGAAGTAAACTGTATTCCATGAATTCAAGGTTATGTGTCAGTGATTTTAGTCCTCAGTTATATCTAGTAGTATTATAAATTGGGGTGGCCAGAATTAAGAGGTTCTGGAGGTTGAAAAAAGGTGCTAAAGCGGAATTAGAAATTCGATCCTCAGAGGTCCTGGAGGTTTAAAAAAAGGTGCTAAAGCAGAATTAGAAATTCTGGCCGATTCTCTGGTTCGTGTTGAACTATTGTGTTTTTCTCTCACACGATCGAGGTATGCTTCAAATTATTAATCTCATATCTTTCATATAGATTTCATGTAATTTGATTTTTGATAACTGCTATGTTTGGTGAATTTGTGATTCGATATGATTTGCCGTGAATTCATGCTAGACAAAGTGAGTGTTCGTCTACATTTCGTTTTATGTTTAAGTTGTGAATAAAATTGATGGATATGGTGGATTTGTTATTGCTTGTGTTGTTTAGATTTTTCTTTCATGAACTTGTTTTGTGATTGAACTCTGTGCTGGATGGATCTCTCAACGTATATAGTTCTATTGTGATTTTGTTTCGGATTATTCAGTTGGTCAATTTCGAGCTTTCGATCTATTTCGTAAATCTACAGCCCAAATATCAGAGCATCGTGGATTTTTTCCGCAGATTATGGACTACCCAATTGATTGCAGATAAGTTCCATGGACAATATGTCGGAGTTTAGCGCTCTGAGTCTCAAGTCCTTTGAAGGCACTATTGCACCGGCGGACTAGCGAAGGTTTGCTGGCAGTCATCATTTTGGTTCAACAGTCAATCTGGTATTCGTTCCGCCACGGAAGATGGTGGACGATGTGATTATCCTGGATGCTGTTCAGTGGCCATTGTTCAGTAGAGGAGGTGGCCACAGGCAAAGACGACTGTCAGTGACATCGTTAGGTCCTCTAGTTGAAATCAGAGAGGGGTCTTCTTACAGAAAAATGTGTAGCACTTCTTTTCATGATTTTTTTTTAAATTTTTTTTTCTTTTCATGGTTGCTCTTCATTATGCTTCACTAGAAAAAAAACAATTGCTACATAATGTGCGAAATAAATTTAGTCTCTGCGCAATGAAACCAATGTCTGAACTTGTTCCTGGTTTCAATGCAGATAGTTCGCGCATGGGAAAGAGCAGTTACGCCTGACTCATTTATCTTGCAAGGTCAAGCTTGAGGTAGAGCATTCACCATCTTTATTCTCTATAGTCTTTCGTTGTTACATGAACAAATCATCAATTTCATGAATGTTTATATGTTGGGACGGACTGTCACAAATACTCGAATCCAACAACATCTTCGACTTGGAGAGATAAGTGTATTAGCATCAGTGTTCGAGAAAGTGTTGGGCGGTCCCAAGTCATTTTGGGGCCGTCCAGCGCCCAGCCGGTTGGGCAAAAAATTTGGTTTTTAATTTTTTTTTTTTTGCAAAAAAAAAATTCAAAAAAAAAAGTCGGCCGCCCAGGAAAAGCCATTCCAAAATCTAATGGATGGTAGCCTGCCTTCTGTCTGTAGCAATCTTCTAAAAGGCGGCCGCAGGGCCAAAGTTGCCCCGTTTTGGCCCTGTGTGGCCCGTCGGGGCGGTCCGGCAGGTGGGGTGGCTGCCCAATCCCCGCCTGGGCGGAATCGCAGATGAAGTTCTTTGGAGGCCAGAGTAGGGTTGATTTTCTAGATGGAGTTTGGACTGTGAAATTCATCACAGGAGCTTCATTACTAAATTTTTGGAGAAGGAGAGCAAAGATTTGTTATACAAATTGAAAATATACGGAAAAAAGGAGTTTGTTGGTTGGGTAAAGTCAGAAGAGTAGGATGATTCTATGTGAAGATGCAGATGACAGAATCGGTGCAGTTTTCGGAGAAGGAGAGCCAAGATTTGTTATAGGAGTTTGAGGAGGCAACAACTTGGTTCAAAGGGTTCGCAGTTGGACCCTCCAGAGTTAACTTTCTTGGGTTTGGATGACAATTTGTGCCAATGGGATATGTGCGATAGGAAAGGAACGGTTCAGAAGATAGTAAGTTCTAGTTCACTTGTTTTACATTGGACACAGGGTCATCAGTTTTCTAGAGGAACAAATTTCCGAAAACTGATGGCCCTGTGTCCAATGTAAAACAAGTGAACTAGAACTTGCTATCTTCTGAACCGTTCCCTTCCTATCACGCATATCCCATTGGCACAAATTGTCATCCAAACTAAAGAAAGTTGACTCTGAAAAGTCCAACTGCGAATCCTTTGAATTCCCCCACTCGTTGCTGCCTCCTCAAACTCCTCTAACAAATCATGGCTCTCCTTCTCCGAAATTGCACTGGCTTCTTCTGTGGAGTGCATTATAATCCTTCATCTGCATCTGCCGGTTTTACCCAACCAATAAACTCATTTCCATATATTTTCAATTTGTATAACAAATCTTGGCTCTCCTCCTCTGGAAATTTAGCCACGAAGCTCTTGTAATCCTCATCCGTAAAGAACTTTAGAGCCCAAACTCTAGCATCCACAAAATCAACCCTCCTATTGCCTCCTAAGAACTTCAAGCAATTCCATGTAAACCTTTTTTTCGGCTTGGCAGCCGCCCAACCCGCCCCACCTGCTGCCCAGGTGGGGCCTAAACGGGGCGATATTGGCCCTATGGCCACCTTCTAAAATCGACATATGTTAATGGGTATGTTGTGAACTTCTAAAATTGGTAAGGGGGTATGTTGTGAATTTCTATTGTAAAATTGACATAGTTGAGACATATTTATGGACCATAATACTAATACTAGTAGACTTTTATTCTTGAAAAGAATAATAGTTCCGAATATCATTATTATCATAAAAATATGTAATTTGTCAAGAGTTACACAAAATGGGTTGGAATAGGAAATAATACTCACTTCCTGTATTTGAGAGTATACACTCTCGATATATCTAGGGGTCTTGCATACATGCCAAACTTATTTAAATTAGGTCTGGGCTTGACCTCAAAATATATTAGTGAGGATTTCAGCTAATTGCCATAAGTCCGAGCGGTCTTGATTATTAGGTGATAACAAATATAATGTGTGAAAATCATGTAAAAAATATATATATCATTTTGTAACTAAAATTTTACCAATAAATGAAGCTACTTCAAATATATCATTATAAAATAATTAAAATTGCGAAAATACTATGTACACACTCAAATTACAAAATTGTGTGTGCACCACTTAAACATACGCTTTCATAAGGAATTTAACGACTTCGACTTATATTTGAGAGAAATTAGAAATCTTCTTCATTTTTCCTTACTTCCTAAACTTCTTTAAGACTAAAAAAATGCAACAACACTTCTCCAAACAAGAACTCCAAAACAAGACAATCATAACAACTAGATTTTCACCATAATAACAAGAACTTCAAGTTACCATCATAACATCTCAAAATGATCAAAAATTTAAGCTGCAGAAAGTTGTTGCAAAACATATGTTACATACTAAAATCGACCAACAACATAAAGTTGTTGCAAATTAAATATGAAAATCAACTAACCAAATCCTTATTTATATCAGGAATTGGTTGATGTCGCGGCTTGAGTTTTGTTGACCCTGAGTGTTGGACACGGAAGAAACTCCACCAATGATGCCAAGTGTTGGACGCCGAAGAAACTCGAGCAACGACGCCGAGTGTTGGATGCTAATTTCTGATTTTGCACTTTCATCTTTCAATCATAAGAATTCCTAAATGGAATGTAGATTTCAGATTTCGAATTTTCTACCATAAGATTTCTAATTTATTGACTAATGTTATACAAATCCAAGGACATTTTTTATGTACACAATTTTGTGGAATTACCGTTAAAATTGCTACCTTTGAATATGCTGCATAATTTGAAGTTGTTTTGTAACCTATTGATTTTAATGTCGGACTATATCCTAATTCTAATATAAGTGACCTTGTACTTGAAACGGGAAGTTAGTTTCTCCGCCCCCACCCCATCCCCACTATCGCTCCTGTACTATTTTCACAGCTTCACTGCAGATTTCATTGCTCGCGGACCAAATTCTAGCCAATTCATCCACATTGAAACCATGCTGTTCTCGCACCACAACCACCTTCCATTTTTATACATGTTTACCACCTTTCCACAACTCGTGGGTTGTTGGAAAGTTAAGGTATTGGCATGCGATGCCTTGTTTGATACTACTGGTAATCTAATCATACACATGCATAATTTTACATATATTTATACACATTATTGTAATTTCGGTCATTGCCATTATCCGCATCCGGAATTGACTACACCGATGGAAAGTTTATACATTTGAGACCAAAAGCCACATGGTTTGATGTGATACAAGTACCTTGATCATTGTTAATTTCATTACATATTTTCTCCTTAGATTAAATAGTCCTTAATTAGGATTTGAAAATTTCCGACGATGAAGTCGCCAGAACCATATTGAAGCATGAGTTTTTGACCTCCTGTGTGTAGGTTTTCTCTTATTGTGTCCAATTTCGATTTTAGACAGTGACAGTAGCTGTAATGAACGCAGCTCAAATGGATAATAATCACAAGTTGATTTGCGTATGACATTATCAATCCAACAGGAATCACTTTTAAAGTCTGATATGGTTTGTACATTAAGCAGGTCATAAACAAGTTCAACATAATACATAGTCATGCGTCATTCAGCCACTACATGATAAACAAACATAACAAATGTCTGATGATTAAATTCATGGAATCACATGAATTAGAAACAAGCAGCTTCAACTGCATCCATCTTCTTCTAAACTTGCTCATGATCTGAAAGGGGAGGATAGTATCTGTGAGCTGCCAAGCTCACCAAGTAATCACAACGAGAATGAGAAGGTTTAACTTTAAAAGCTCATTTTAAGTATTAAGGAGAAAAACTACGTATAATGATTTCAAACATGCTTTCATGAACTTGCTTCAACTTCCACCCAAACAAAGACTCACTCTGAACAACCGTTGTTCAACAAAATGCAAACAAGCATAAATCATCAACACAAGAAGCTATACTGCTTAAACATAAAGAACACTATCTCTCAAGTAATTCACGGGACCAAGACTCCTTCTCTTGGCTAGGGATCCAATTACCAACCACTCGGAGCTTCTAGGCTCAACTCATCGAACACACAAGACCACACTTCACAGCTCACCTCTCATGCTACCATCAAGAGGCAACCAAATCAAGACCGTTCTTGACCATTGGAAATCGTTGCACTACTCTTTAAAAATTCAAGGGTGCTATATGTCCAGCGGAAATCGTCCAACAATTGCTGGATGTTGCAAAATGATGCCATTTGGCGTCGTTTTACTAATTTTTTTTCAAACTTTATTGGAAAGGACTCGAACCCAGCTCTCTCACTGCCCAACAACTTCTCACCATCACCATGTGGAATCTGCTATCTAAGCTAGTGCGCGTTTTTGTTATTCTAGGTATCAAAATTTAATGTACTAAATTTTGATGAACTTGGAGTTTGATAGGTCTAGATGAATTGTTGCTCTCTTGACATCCTTCCATCATCTAGAATGACCTCATTGTTTACTGCTGAACCATGTTTTAATATAGTTTTGTGTTCAGAGAACCAAGAATTCGGAAGAAAGGTTGAGGGAAAGAACAGATGAAAAGAAGAAGCTTCAAGAGAGAAAAGATACGTAGATAAGGGGAAAGAAACTGTAACTTCATTCCATACGTTCTCCCTTATTACAAAAGTGTTTATATTCCTGCTCACAATACTCGACAAACGTTTTTACACAAAAGAAGGACAGAAGTGTAGTCAACCCACGACTATTACAAAAGACTTCCGTTGACTATTACTAAGACTTCTGTTTTAAATTTGACTCCACCACCCCTACCAAACGTCCACTCTCTTCTCCAAATCTCTCTTTCCTGCAAATCTTCAGTGTTCTGTCGGTGAGGTTCGTCCCCGGTCCATTCTCGTCGATCGCTGCCCCTTTCTTCCCCAATTCCTTAGCTGCTCTGGTTGGTCCCTACCCCGGGCCATAACATTGCCTCCCCCTTTTCCCAATTCTTGTCCCCAAGGATTAAACTGCAGGAAGTTGCTTTTAACCCAATGTTCATCTTCCTAGGTGGCTTGCTTGGGGCTCGATCCAGACCATGGAATCAACAATTGTTTGCGTGGTCCAACATTACAAGGTATGAATCTCGTACTCAATATCTTCGTAGGTTGAATTTTGAACTCATCGTCCACTCTTACTTCTGTTAACTGTCATGCATTTGCTTCTTTTGTTTTAAGGCGCTCTTTCAGTAGGGATACATGGAATATAGGGTGGATTCTTGACCCAGCCGGACGATCCAGACTGTAAGCAACTGCTCCTATCTTCTCCAATATAGTATAAGGCCCGTAAAATTTTGGACTCAAGTGTTACGGGCTTTTGGCTCTTTTAATAATTGCTTCTTAAGCACTTAGTCGGGGTCTCAATGTGCTGATTCTGCAGCATCCATACTGTGCTTACAAGACTCCTAGAAGGTGTGCAAGCATCTCACATCTTGCATTTGCTGATGATCTTATGATTTTCACAAAAGGAACAAAGCAAGCCATTCAGCAAGTTTTCTCAGTAATCAAAGAGTATGAAAGTGTTTCAGGTCAGAAAATTAATCTAAGCAAGAGCAGTTTTTTCATGTCCAGAAAAGCCAGGACGACCAGATTAATGAAATCATTGGTCAGACCGGTCTACAATATTGTAGTCTCCCTCATACGTACCTGGGGGTTCCGTTGTATCAAGGAAGAAAGTTGTGGAGCCTTTTCACAGCAATGCTGCTTAAGGTGAAATGCAAAATAGATAACTGGAGCATGAAATATCTATCTATGGGTGGAAAATTGATTCTGATCTGTCATGTTCTATTGAGCTTGCCAATTTATCATTTCAAGACACTGCTTCCCAGTAAGTCAATTCTGAAAAAACTGGAAACTATGTTTGCAAATTTCCTATGGGGGTCTGATGAGGGGCGGCAGAAAAAGCACTGGGTGTCGTGGAAGAAAATTTGTCTTTCCTTCAATCAGGGTGGCTCGGGAATTCGGAGTTTGCAAGACGTCTGTACAGCAGCAGCAATGCGATTGTGGTGGCAGCTCAGATTGGGGAATTCTGTATGGGTTGGTTTCATGGAAAACAAATATTGTGGCTCTGCAGGATTCTGCTCAGCTGTAGCAAATTACCGTAGCTCGCATTGTTGGCAAAGACTGGTAGCCATCAGACATATAATGTTGGCACATACGTTCTGGTTTATAGGATATGGAGTCAAAGTAAACATGTGGGAAGATAAATGGTTGCATTCACGTACACTTGGGCAGATTGTAGGTTCTGTCAACTCTAAACACTTAGTATCTGACTTTTACAAAAATCAGCAATGGAACCTAGGGACTTAACACTTCAAGATGAAGTTAGGGATGCCATCTTAGCTTATCAGATACTAGTACTGAATGATAAATGTGTTTGGGAGCCATCCGTGGATGGAATATTCAATTTTAAATCTGCTTGGGAGCTCATTCGGTGGAAATCTGCCCCCCGTTGCAGATTCCAAAGAATCCGGAATGTTCGAATACCATCCAAATAAGATGGCCCGAAAGCTAGCCAAATGGGGTTATGAAAATGGTGATCACTTCTATGATGAACTATCCTATCCTTACAACTCTAATGCATATATATCAAGTAGACTTGAAGACAGTTGCACATATATCAAGTTCTTGATGACAGTGAGATGAAAATCAATTTGTGAAGCTCTGTGCAAAAGCTGCTACCTCAGAAGTAGCTCGTTCTGCTAGGGAGAAATCTTGTAAAGCTGCACTGGATATATAAAAACCAGGACTGCTTCGGCTGCACATAGCTGATTCCAAAAGAAGGAACTTCTTGCGATTTTACACAACACGGAGGTGGAAGCTAAGTTAATTAGCTGAAACCTCCGGTCAAGGGGACCTCAAGCGAAAACAGCTACACCAGCTGAGGAGGAAAAAGTCAAGCAAATTTTCAAAATAGCATGGAGCTTCGAAAAAACCTGTTGCTTTGGCTGCACTTAGGATTCAAATAATGAATCCCCACGCGGTCTCTAACAGAACGGGGGTGGATGCTAATTATATATTAGCGGAAACCTCCGGCCAAGGTACACATCGCTGACTCTCACGTCTGCCAAAAGATGCTGGTGTTTAATTGGAAATGATCATGCTTTATCATTGTTTGAATGGATGTTTAAAATTCTGATCTGTTTGTCTCATTTCTTGTGAGGATGTTGAGATGTTGAAGAATGTTGGTGTATCTGTTTGAGGGATATTTCAGCAAGTCAGCCAGCCAGTTTAGCTACTGAAGGAACTCTGCAAAGCCGATGAGAGAATCAGAAAGCTTCGCAAAAGGAGGCGCTGGGCCAAAAAACAAGCAGAATGGGCCTAGTTGGATGTTGCAGATCGCAACTGCTGACATGGATTCCATGTGATGTGAATCCTCTAGCAGCTTATTAGCATACACCTCCGGGCGAGGTACTGGAAAATAGTTCGAAACTGTTGATGAAAAGCGTAAAATGGCTTGCTCTAATCTGACTACTATGTTTTGTGCTGTTATTGTTGGATTATGAGGGTCCGGGGTTGAGCTCCCTTGCTGGAAATGAAAGTAATCACCTGCAGATGGGAGTATAGCAGTGTAGCAAGAATTCAAAGGGTGGCCCAGGTGGGCAAGAGATACCTGAAGACCGAAGGGATTTGGGTCTGGTACATGGGCCTTTCCCACACAAAATACACAGGAGGCTTTTGGAAAAAAGATCTAAATTGTCTTGTTATATCCGTTCACATTGTATCTTGTTAGAAAAAAAACTATGAATTGGGCCAAAAAAAATAGTTTGCCTGATTTAAAAAAAAAGACTAGAAGGGAAAAGAAGGAAGAGTTTGTTCATAAAAATTTTTTAAATAATAAAAGTCTTTTAAATTGCCAAAAAAGAAGAAGGAAGAGTTGTCTTTGTATATTTCCTTTTAACAAAATCAAGCACCAATTCGGCAATAACCACCGGCTCGATCAATTTAAAAGACACGTGCAACAAATTGACCAGTTCCAACCGGAGGTCTGACATGCAAGCTGTTACGGCCCAACATGGTTTGAATGATCATAGCATAACCCTAAAACCCTAATACAAAAAGAACAATGAAGAAGGACAAGAAAAAACTTCAAGAGATCTTGAGAAAAGGTATTCTTGCCTTCTGTATATTTCTCAACCTGTGTTACAGTAGATCTGTGCTCTGTTTAAATACATGAATGTATCTGTCATTTACAAGGAATTCAAAATAACGAATCTCATGAATCTTGCTGCAGTAACTAATCTAATCCCTTGACTCTGTCTCTCCATTGAAGACGAGATGTTGAAGATTTGGTCTTCTTTCCATCCGTTACTTCAGGTGAGATATTGCTGACTGATTCCATGGCTGAATTCTCGACTTCTAATCTCGTGACATTATGTAGCTTATGATAAGATTTATCATAAGGTTTATCATCCCCCCTCAAATTGGGCAGGGAGATCATGCACAATTTGTGGCGATTGATATCAAGGGCTGACCAGAGTTGTGGTTTGGTAAAGACATCGGCAATCTGATTTGAAGTAGAGATATGTTTGGTAACCAGAACACCGAGTGCCACCCTTTCACGGGCATAGTGATAGTCCAACTCGATATGCTTGCTTCGAGCATGGAACACTGGGTTTATGGTCAGGAAGAGAGCACTTAAATTGTCACAAAACAGAATTGGTGCTTGTGGTAAAGGAACCTGGAGGTCACGGAGGAGAAAAGTAAGCCAGGTGATTTCAGCTGTTGCGTGAGCCAGAGCACGGTATTGAGATTCTGTGCTGGACCTAGCGACAGTGGTCTATTTTTTTGAACTCCAGGAAATGAGATTGCTGCCAAGAAAGGTGCAATAACCAGTTGTAGATCGTCTGGTAAGAGGACAGCCAATCCAATCCGCATCTGAAAACCCATAGAGGTTAAGGTCACTCTTTAAGTGAATATGAAGGCCAAGAGAAACGAAACCCTTCACATAACGCAGAATGCATCGAACAAGAACAAGATGAGCAGTGGTAGGGGAGTGCATAAACTGTGAAACATAATTCACACTGTGTGATAAATCAGGATGAGTCATGGTAACGTATTGAAGACCACCATCAACTGAACGGAAGAAGGTTGCATCGGTGAGAGGAGGGGCATCATTGTCAATGTTCAGCTTTGTGCTTAATGGTGTCTTGATAGGCTTTGCATCAAGCATACCATTGCGTTCAAGGATATCAACAACATATTTTCCTTGATGTATGAATAGACCAGTTGGAGTGGAATGGATTTGCACGCCCAGAAAGTAATGAAGAGGACCCAAGTCTTTCATGGCAAAGTGATCATGCTGTGTGGTGATAAGTTGTTGGAGAAAGTCAGAATTGTTGCCTGTGAGGAGGATATCATCTACATAGAGTAATAGGGCTAAGAACATGTTATCCTCCTGATAGATGAAAAGACTGGGATCAGCTGTACTGCATGTAAATCCGTTACTCAGAAGAAAAGAACTGAATTTGTCAAACCAAGTCCGTGGAGCTTGTCTCAATCCGTACAAAGCCTTTCTTAATTTGCAGACAAGAGTAGTTGATTCACGTCAGTAAATCCAGGAGGTTGTTGCATATATACTTCTTCAGTTAAGCAGCCATGTAGAAATGCATTTTTCACATCTAGTTGACGAATGCACCAGCCTTTGACAGTAGCAAGAGATAGAACAAGACGTATAGTACCTAGCATGATAATAGGAGAATATATTTCATTAAAATCAATTCCAGGTTCTTGGGTATAACCCCGAGCAACCAGACGAGCTTTTAAACGATCAACAGATCCAGAGGAGTTCAGATTGACTTTGTATACCCATTTAGAAGTAATGACGTTCATTTGAGAAAGTCAGCGAACTAACTCCCAAGTTTCATTCTGAAGAAGAGCAGCATATTCTTCTTCCATAGCCTTTTTCCAACCGGGATGCCTCAATCCTTGACAAGTGGTGCGGGGATCTTTAGGGATGTCCGTGTATTCATGGATCAAAGCATATTTAAGATTAGGCTTGTGGATGACTGAAAGGCTCCTTGTGGTCATGGAGTGTCGCCTGGACAAGGCAAGAGGTTCATCTGAACCAGATGGAAGAGGGATGTTATTGGCGGCATTGTTGCTGTCAGGTTCATTGGTTGCAATAGGCAATACATCAACAGGAAAGATGTCAGCAGCAGCAAGAGTATCATCAAGAGGAATACTCTCATCAAGGTTCTGTGGAAGAATAGGATCAGCAGACTGGAAGCCATCAGCAGCAAGAGTATTCTCCTGAGTAATGCTTGTACCAGCAGGATTTGTGAACATATCTACTTCAGCACTATGAGATTGGTCATAATATTCCGCAGTAGCGTTACTGTCAACAGCAAGCACAGTTGAAGGTGAAGCAACACTGGTGGTATGTCTGATAATAGGAATATCAATTGTAGTTGAAGGGGTTGATTCAACCGTAGATGAAAGCACAGAAGCCGACGGGACAGGGTTACCTGGAGATTGCTGAAACTCCTGAAAGTGAGATAAGGTGTATTGGCGGACTGAACTCATGATGTTTGAAGGGAAAGATATTTTCATCAAATGCTACATGTCGAGATATATAGAATCGGTTTTCTGAGGCTGAGAAGCATCTGTAGCCTTTGTATCTGTCACAATATCCCAAGAAAATACAAGGGACTGATTTGTTATCAAACTTGTTGCTGCGCGTGTCCCAAGTAAATGGATAGCATTTAGAACCAAAAACTCTCAAGCTGCCATAATCAGGGTGCTTCCCATAAGTCTAAAGAAGGATGAATCCCATTGCAAACTTGCTACTAGCATACGGTTAATGAGAAAAATTGTTGTGTTAAAAGCTTCAACCCAAAATGATTTAGGAATGCCTGCATGAATCATCATGGTTATTGCAAGCTCACGGATCATACGGTGCCTCCTTTCAACTTTAGCATTTTGCTGAGGCGTATGGGGCATGAAATCTGTTGAACAATTCTTGTTTTCTGTAAATATTGGTCAAGCTGCTGATTAACGAACTCACCTCCTCCATCGGTTTGTATAATTTTTATCTCTGCATTATACTGGCGCTTGATTAACGAACTCACCTCCTCCATCAGTGTTGTATTACACACACAAGGATGGGGAGAAAATGGAGTGACGACTGACGAGTCGTTGGGTTGTGTTTGTTTTGAGTTTTGACCTAATTAGTTTTTATTACATTATATTATAAAATTTTATAAAATAATAATAAATCAAATAAGTTGGATTGACCAACCTGCTAACCTGCCGGGCTGGGAATCTCACCCCAGCCTGGCCTGTTTTTAAATACAAGCCAGTCTGACTCATTTTCAATACGGACCAGGCTGGCCTGGTCTATTTTTAAACGGGTCAGACCGACCCAAACCTGTGTTTTTCGCGGGCAGGCTGGGTTTGACCTATTTGACCCGCCCTATTTGGTGACCTTTAGTGATACGTGTACCCACTCATTCCATACTAAATTATGTATGAATATAGTTCCGATGTATTTATTATTTTTTCTTTTTACTAGTGTGAAACAATGTGGGTTAATACAAAAAAAATGTGTATCTATTTTTATTTTTCTAAATTAATATTACGACGGCGAAATTACTGTATAAATCTAAAATTATATCCTATAAATTCTAAGGGCTAAATGATATAAAAGTTAACCCTATGAATCTTCTAATTTTATTTTTTAAATTAATATTATGACGACTTTGGCACCGTATAAATCTAAAACTCTATCCTATAAAGTCTAAGACCTAAATGCTATTAATACTAAACCCTATAAATCGTGAAATCTATACAACACTATTATTTTTATTTTTTAGAATTAATATTACGACAGACTTGGCTGTCTCGCCTCCGTAAAAATCTAAAGACTAAATGTTATAAACCCTAAATCATATAATTGTAAATTTTATAAATAATAAATTCTAAATAAATAGTAATTTATTTATTCTATTATTTAATTTTATATCTAAAAAATGAGTTTTTTTTGGTAAGTTAAAAAATGATGATGAGTTTTATTTATTTTAATATTTTAACTATTGTGAGTTTGGAAGTGCCTCATCTTGTTACACGTCTTACGCTGAAAAAAAGTGAAAAGGATTCTCAGCACGTGTGTAAAAAACTAAAAACTCATCAACAAACGGTGTCGTCTTCATTAATGTACGAGATTGCATATAGAATGATGTAGAACACCGTACGCGGTCCACCTAGCTTTTCCGAATGATCATTACTTTGGGGCAAAATTGGAAATTCTGAAACCTTGTGGTGGGGATATTATTTTAGTTAATTGCATCTGTTTCGATAGAAGGCAACACGGAACTTTAAATTGGTGAGCGGGAGCGGAGCTTCAGACAGTCTAGGTGCGGAGCGGAGCCGGAGCTTCAGACAGTCTAGGAGCGGAACGGAGCTTCACCTCAAATATTTTACTTTTAAGGTTCTTGATGTCGTCTTTGTTTAAATTTCCTTCATTCTTACTGGATGATTACGGATTGCGTTGTGCTCTTTGTATGACAACTTGGTGGAATGATTACGAATTGCGCTGTGCTCGTACAATTTTTACTGGATAATTACCGATTGCGTTGTCCGATTTGTTGAAATTTCCTTCATATTTACTGGATGATTACGGATTGCGTTGTGCTCGTACAATTTTTTTTATCGTTGCTGGAATGATTACGGATTGCGTTATGATCGTACAATTTTTACTAGATGATTACGGATTGCGTTGTGCTCATTGTATGATAACTTGCTGGAATGATTACGGATTGCGTTGTGCACGTACAATTTTTACTGGATGATTAAGGATTGCGTTGTCCTCTGTGTTGAGATTTCTTTCATTTTTACTGGATGATTATGGATTGCGTTGTGCTCGTATAATTTCTTTATTGTTATTATGCTCTTAGATTGTTTACTCTCTTGTATTGGGGCGATAATCGAAGTTACTTTTAGTTTTTCATTTTCTCCAGTGTCCTGTCAATTTTGAAAACAATTTCGTAAAGCTCGTTTTGGGATATATATATACTGATTGTATTTTGACTGGTGAGTGAGAATTCAGGTACCAAGCTTTTGGATGACGTTGAAGCAATGAATACAGCTTTCTATGCTGATAAAACAGTGCCGAGGCATGCTAGTTCCACAGCTAGTAGCGGATCGAAGTCGGCGGGTCTAAAAACTCTCCGAAATCGCCGATTTGCTTGCTGCTTCTCACTACTAGTCCATTCTATCGAGAACTTACCAGCCACTTTTGATAATGTGTCTCTTGTTGTGCACTGGAATAGGCCGGATAGTAATCAGATGACATGCCCTGTTAGGGTTCTCAATGGAGTTGCTAAGTTTGAGGAGCAGTTGTCTTATTCTTGTCCTGTATATGGTAGTAAGATTGGGGCCCACCATTCTGCCAAATATGAGGCTCTGCACTTTTGGCTGTATGCTTCAGTTTATGGTTCCTCTGAGCTTGATTTGGGAAAGCATCGGGTTGATTTGACCAGGTTGCTTCCACTAACATTGGAGGAACTGGTGGAGGAGAAGAGCTCCGGGAAGTGGTCTACTAAATTCAGGTTATCAGGGAGGGCAAGTGGCGGGATAATGAATGCTAGTTTTGGGTATGTGGTAATTGATAAACATAGTAGCAATAGCAGCATAGCACCATTCTGGAACACAAATGTTCCTGAGATGCTAAGCACACAGCCAAATAGATCTAGGACAGCAAAACTTGCAGATCCTTCTGTTCTAAAGGATGACCCTAGTACCCGAGGAAGATTGCTTAACATGGAAGATGATAGTGACCTGGTAACCAGTGATTTCTTGGAGATGTTGGGCATAGAGAAAAGCCCATCTTTGTCTAGTTCTGAAAGTGAACCTGACTCTCCAAGAGAACGCCTGCTCAGAGAATTTGAGAAGGATGCACTTGCCATTTTTGAAGATTCTTGTAAAATAACTGAGGTGCATGTATCTGGGTGGAACACGGACAAGGGAAAAAAGAAGTTACGGGCTTCCAAAAACCAACCGCAAGCTGGCTCTCGTTGGTTGCTATCCAATGGAATGGGGAAGGAGAATAAGCATCCCCTGAAGGCTGCTGTTAAACCATCTGATCCAGCTTTTGTACCGATGACTACAACAACAGCACAGCCTGGTGATACACTGTGGAGCATCTCTTCTCGTTTTCTTGGAAGGTTCTGGCGACGCTGAATCCACACATTAGAAACCCAAACATCATTTTGCATAGTGAAATAATCAAGTTACATTCTTCATCTTCTCTGTGTGAATAGATTTCGTTGTGTAAATGTTGGTCCCTGTTGCATGATTGTGGTATTCGTTTTGAAATAGCTGATTCTAGATGCATCTTGATTTGCTTGGATAATTGGTTTATTCATTTGATCGCACTGGTTGTGGAAAGCAATCCGTTACTGGTTTTTTTAGAGTTGGTGATTCCAATAGCTATTGGGCACCGGGTATCAGTGTTCGGGAAAGCGATAGGCGGATCCTGGGCTGCCAGGGCCCGTTCAGTGCTTAAGCGACCTAATCGCCTGCCTAGGAGGAGGGCTTTTAAGCGGCCTAAGCGGTAATTCGGGCAAGGCCGAGGGCAACATACTAACACTTAACCGGCGTCTAAGTGGCCTAGGCGACATATTTCTCGAACAGAGGTGGGTATGCTAATGCTTGATAGTTGCCTTTTTATTTCGTCACGCATTTCATACCTTATGGCGAGTATGTATATTGCATTCAAAATTTGTACAGGAATTCATCATTCATAATGAAGGAGCTGCTGCTATATTCGGCAACTAAACCATAAAATTACACTAGTAAAGAAAGCTATCAAGCGTTTCTTTCCTGACAGGTTTCTTCCGAATCTTACTTTATTTGATTCTAGAAATCAATATAGGTCATTTTTCCAGCATCAGCACTGTTGTTTCACAAGTTTATGATAGTAATCAACATTCATTCTTCAAAACCATCGGAAGAGAAAATTGCACTTATAGATTTGTTTCTCAATAAAACTCACTAGTGTTATCTCCATAAGATAATATTCATGCCAAAGTTATCAACAAAATGCATCTATTTGAGAGGTTCTTTATTCAAAACCATATTTGACAAGCCAAAATTATAATTTTTTAAATTTTTTTATTGATGACGGGCGGCCTCCTCCACCAATAATTTGTACAAGTCAGATTGAAAAAATAGACTAAAAGCTTTCCAAATCTAAAGAAACTATGACTAGTAGCAGATTGCAAAGTCCCTTTCTCTGCTGTTGTTATTTTTTGGCCAGAGCAGAGCTTTGCTATTGTGAAGCAAGAGCCTTGACTTTTTTGTTTACACGTTTGCTTCATTTTTCCGGATGCTGATTTGATGATTCCCTCCCATATTTGTGATGTTCAGAGTTCTGCCTTTGATGCTCCCGGGATTCGGATAGACGCACCCCAGCATTTTATCATCACAAAATTGTAGTCAAAAGAGCAGAATGTTATTCGCTCAAAAGTCTGTGTGCACAGGCATGAAATCACCAAATAGAATTAATGTCCAGCAGTATGTACCTTTTACCGGAGGTGAGTAACTGAAAATTTTTCAGCATTCGCCTCAGTAGAGTTGTAAGCCGCAGAATAGCAGCTGAGGTGTTTCTGGCAAAGACTTCTCTTTTTGATAACCTGCTGCTGGTGTATTTGAATGCTTCATGTAATGCTCCAGTATTTTGGATAATTACTCCCATTATCATCATCATAAACATTATAATCACGGGTCAGAATACTCTTCTCGCATGAAGATTTTGTAATCCCAGATAGAAGTAAACTTTCAGGAGGGTGTACCTTTGCCGCAGGTGAACTGCTAAAGAATGTTTAGCATTCACCCCCGTGAAGTTGCAGGCTGCAGCATGGCAGCCGAAGAAATTTTCTACTTCTCCTTTTGTAAATCATCCTCCTCCAAAGTTTCCTCGTTTGGTTGTAGAATCTTTAAGAATCTGCCCCCATAGCAGAAAATGGCAGCTATCTCCCTAGTTTTAGGCTCTGTTAGCTTAGGTGTCGTGTAGGCGCTAGGATGTTGCCCTCCACCTTGCCCGAATTCCCGCTTAGGCCGCTTAAAAGCCCGCTTAGGTGGGCGCTTAAACCGCTTAGGTGCTTAGCGGCCCCTGTCCGCCCTGAATCCACCTAGCGTTTTCTCCAAACACTGGTTTTAGGTCCCTGCAATATACCTCATATACTTTGGAAGGGAGGGATTTTTCAGTATAAAAATTGCGCTCTCCATGCTCCAGATTCCATTTTCCGAAAGCTGGAACCGATGATTTCTTTTCCAGGGGAGCCATCATAAAATCAAATCCTGAGTTGGAGTCCAGAATTTGACGAATGCAATGGTACTGATAGATAACTAGCCAGGGACAACTTGTATCCGTGGGGGAGCTAAGATATTTAATCCGTGTTGTCTATAGCAATGAGATTCTTCAGTACTGGACTAGGAACACAACTATGCAATCCTTTGAGTAGTACGTCTAACCTACCAACTTCCTCGCATTTGGCCCGCTGTGCGAAAGCCCTTATTAATCTCCCTTCATAATCGCGGATTGCACATGCAGCACCTACTTCATCTGAATCATGATCAGAGAATATAGCAGAATCCAACCTGAGACTTCCTTCAGCTGGAGCCTCCCAAATTTTCCATTTTGTTGGAGTCTTTAGAACAAGAGGAGGGATTGGAATGTCTTAAGACAATCAATGTCCTCACTTCCTCGACCTTCACGGGATGATGCTGACCCAGAACTTACCTCGAGTATTCAACAATCTGAGGTATAGGTACTGAAGTTCCTTGAAACACAGCTCTGCATCGTGCTAGCCAGAGGGACCAACAAATACACAAAGGAAGCATCTGTCTTATGAAAAGCATCATCTTGCTCCCTTTGAGTTTACTCCAAATATCTAGCTTCATATCTAAAGATACAACTGAAAATGGAATGCCACAAAGATGTTCAAAATAATACCAGACTTCCTGAGCTTGCTCCCCGTACGAAAATATGTGTTGCACTGTCTCTTCTTGTGGATGCAATCTACAACAACAGCACTTGGAAACAATTGAGATGCCAAGTTCTTTAACTTTTTCATCAACTGGTAGTGCATTTAGCAAGGCTCGCCACATCAAAATACTGATTTTTGGTTGAATGTGAGCCCCCCAGAGCCTAGTGTATCTTGAACGGATCAAGGATTTTTTCCTGATAAGATCCCAGGCTGATTTAAAGTTAAACTTTCATTCAGGCATAGGTTCCAAAAAATTTTTCTCTGAACAGAAATACTGGAGTTTGAGTCATGGACTTGCTTACTGTGTCCGCGCAAGAATACGTCCGCGCAAGAACAATGCCAGGATCAAACCAGTCCCAATGTGAGAGGAACAAGCAAGAGAAGAGATAATTTTATCTCATTTTCAACGTAAGAGTCTCAGACCATTTACCTTGTCTGGATTGTTCTTGGTTAGCATAGCACCAACAGCTCCACCGAGTGATCTTCCAAATACTACGATTCTGGAAATATCTCTGTCTTTCCTCTGAAGAAGATGATCTAGTGCAGCCGAAGGACAGGCAAAAAAGAAATTAAACGAAATCTGAAAGAAGAAAAATCCTCCATATCAAAAGAAAAAGAAAAGAGAGAGTGAAGAAATAGGAAAACAACAGCAAAATACTTCAGAAATGCTAAGTGAACGAGTCGAGGAGAAGGAGGGCCGGGCATCTTTCATGAAGCCATGTTGTGAGGGGAATCCATCACTAGCTCCATAACTAAGTTACACGACTCAGATCGTAAGGCCAATAAGCCACTAATGCAAGAGTATCTAAGATGACAAACTTTTGGCGTGGGGAGGGAAGGGAGGGTGGGGAAAGGCAATAATCAAGTACCCTCTGTAAGAAAGCATGAAGATATTGCATTGCAGTTTTTGTATAATGTTGAAAACCATTTCAAGTCGGTGAGCAATGTCTGTAATCAACTAGTCAAGGCATATAAGATGGATAAACGCTCATGTAATTTTGCCAAAGAAAAATTTATGACAAAAACTTCTTTCGAAGATAAAACGGACATCAAGAAAATCAATCCAACCTCATAACTTTACAGTTAAGGCTACTGATGCTCAAATACATACAACATAATGTCATCTTCAACCTATGCTCTTAAGCAGAGTTTTATCAACTAGTCAAGGCATATAAGATGGATAAACTCTCATGTACATTTGCTAAAGAAAAATTTATGACAAAAAATCTTTATTTAATCTTCCTTCGAAAATAAAACGGAATTCAAGAAAATCAATCCAAATTCCAACCTAATAACTTTACAGTTAAAGCTGCTGGTGCTCAAATACATATAACATAATGTCATCTTCCATATTCTCTCTTAAGCATAGTTTTATCTTAACTTTATATTTACATCTGACCTAGAGCTAGTTTTATTTTTTGACAAAGCACAACATATCAACAAAAGTCGGGGAATTGCAAGGATACTTCCTGCATTTTCTTGGAAAAAGAGAATAGTTGGTCCTGCACAAGCAAGTACTAGGTCATAGATTCAATACAGCACATGAACAATAAATGTAAGGTCCGTACAATTTTTGTTGGGTCGTTTTAATTATCCAAAAAAAAACAATGTCTTAGATTCATACAGCACATGTACAATAAATGTATGGTGGAAACAAAGAAGATGTATCTGATTAACTAAAAGTACTGAGGAAGTTTACATGCCCCACACTATTTTACAACACAATACAATCTTGAGAAGCAATTATATGAATATTCGATGTTGATTAGGTCCTCCTTTTCTAGTTTGCCAAGCAGGTGAAATGTTGTTGTATTGGAGAAGAGTAGCAAGAGAAATATAATTTCAAGATGGCGTCCATTTAATCATGTAAAATAGCTATACCAATACACCTCTCCTTACAATACATTCAATAAGATCTTTCATCAACATCAGCTAATAAAGTTATATATTCCATGAAACAGCTTCCAACACTTTGCCTCACATACTTGTAGTTAACGTTCAACAAGTTTAATCTATTTGAAAAGATACAGTTAAAATTGTATTATGAAACATGATTCTTGGAACCATACATACTCAAGAAAGTCACAATAATTACACAACACATCATCATTATAGCTGAAAGTAGACAAGGCAGAAAGTTTAATTTCTTTTTCCATTTGTGGGATATATCAAATTATTGAGAATTGCCTCTCTATGATATCCAACTCTGGACCTCGGCCTTGTGGCTAAGGTTTTACAATCACCAGCATCCAGAACTACCACAGATCAATAAGTTATAAAAAAGATACATTGAAATTCAGTTTACTTAGTTTTCAAACTGCAATCGATCATCCAATCAAAATTTCACGAGCTAATTATGCAAACAAGATAGAGGTAAGAACATAATCACTAATATTAGATTTTCATGTACCATTGACATAATAAGGACGGATCAATCTACGAGAATTGAAAACAAATTATGTCAGCTTAACTCCCTCTGCATCATTGCAGCATTATTTATCAATTTGTGTTCCGCTACTTCTTTTCCTCCGATCCGCCCTTTTCCAACTAGATTTTAACTTATACTCTTATCTAAGTTCTGTTGGTTTCCCTTACTCGAACTCGATGTCATGAATTTTTTATCATACAAATTGTACCCCAATTCCTTAATATTTTCTCCATCACACTTCAACTTAGAAATCAGAAGTGCCTTTGAACACAGAATCTGGAACAATCTGCCGATAATACTCGAGAAAGCCACACAAACTACACAGACCCTATTGACCAATGCGGAATCCTAACTCAAACTCATAGCCAAGTATCTTTCAAATAGAATGGTAGCGGAAAATTTGAAAAGGTGAGGCACCTCGGCAATCTGTGAGGAGCTTGATAAACCAAGCATGAAGATGAACACCGTCGGAGGAAGTAGCCACACGTCTTCGTAACCAAGGCGTAGGCGAGCTGGGGTGATTGGGTAAGACTTTCATACCTGGCAATACCGGCACGTATACCAGTTTGTCTTGAAGAACAACCAGAATTGCCATCCCTACCACCCCAATTCCGCCCGCTCCGCCTAGCAAGCCGACGTATGACACCATGATTGATGCCTGCGGCAATTTGGACCCGTGGCGCCTTGGACCCTTCCCGCCGTGGGGCGGGGCAGACCCGCCTGGACTCTCCAAGCAGCAATCTTTCTTTGCCCATTTGATCTGCCGCTCTCAAGGACGAAAAAGTGGTGTTTCAAAATGATGTAAACTTATATTCAAAATTTACATTTTCAAAATGCTGGAGGGGGGCGTAAGAGCAACTTTATCCCAGTTGGGGGTGCATACGGTGCTTAAAGCACCGTATGACTGTGCGTTTGGTAGGCACCCCATTATATTTTTTTAATTAATTAATTAGACAAAATAAATAGAATTAAATTAGAATATATTAACAAAATTAAATTATACGGTTTATTATATAGTTTTACAATAATAAATTGATTAAATTATGGTGGTCTTCATCGGATTAAATTAAATTATGGTGGAATATATTATTTTTCTTTTAATTTTTTAAAATTCAAAATTTGTATTTTTGGTGGCCTTCACCAAAAAAAATCATAACTGAGGTTATACTATACTAATGAACTCCGAGGTTCGTTACTATTATTGCTAGTAGAAAAGAAGCCAGTAATGCATGGAAAAGAAAACAGCTATACCCCACCCACTCATCTTACCTTCATTCCACCTCCGCCTATGTGATACACTCACATCCACTTGTTTTTTTGGGTGTTGTTGGGTTTTGTTTAAATAAGTAGATGTGGGTGTGCCACATAGACGGAGGTGGGATAAAGATGAGATGAGGGGGGTGGGATATAGCGGTTCTCCATGGAAACTGTTTAATTTCGAGGAAGAGCATTTGTGAATGCGATAAGTTTTGTTTTTCTTCTTTATAAAGTGGATCGATGGTATTTACTTAACTAATGACTCGAACCCTTGCCTTTCAAAAAAATGACTCGAACCTCAACCTACTGATCAAAATTGAAGCAACTAAGCTGCACTTCAGCGAAAAGTTTCTTCCTTTTGCATTAGATGGGCATGTATAATCACCAAACAACCAAATGGTCAAAAACACAAATGTCTCACAGTTCCTTCCCAGTCGAATAGAAAAAGCAACATCACCGTGTAATCAAATAATCCTAAATATAAAATATCTCATTGGGCAGCCATCCCAAGCTGAATAGCCCCAAATACAACAGCACGACTTGTGATAAGCACGACTAGAAATGCTATTCCTCAATGAAAGTTAATATAGTGAAGGAAGTACTTGAGACAGGTATAACAGAAGAAAAAAGGAGGCATGCCGCTCCAAAGGTATTTGTTCTAGGACGAAGATGGGCCTTTGTTCTTAAGAATTTCTCTCCTGACTCTTTTCTTCAGGATGGGGAAAGTAGGGTACCCACCTACGAAACAAATGGTCAGAGCCGTAAGATAATGCAATATTGACAAGCCATCTCAAAACACAACAAGAAGGTATATATAGTTTAGATCAAGCAGGTTGCAGTTTTTGGATGGTATATCTTGCATTTTGCGCGTCCATGGTATTTGATAAGGTTCATGCTTTATTGGGGTCACCTAGAATTCAAAGATACTTTCTAATTTCTTATCTTCCCCTCTCCCTGCACAGCCAGAAACAGTTGGACAAAAAATGCAAAAAAAAATTGAGCAAAATTCTCCTCCCCTCTACATACTACAGTATTTTGTATTTGTTCTTTTCTTCCAACTTCTTGGTCATGTTATTGTTTATCCATTTAAAATGTGTGGCTTTAGTATGATGCTATACTATTATATACTATTTTTCGTGTCGTTAACCTACAGGTCTTTCGCCCATGCAAAGCCATGAAAATAACAATCTAGCCATGCTTTTGTAGAATATGAAGAGTTAATAAATCAAGTAACAACCTTGCCTGGTGATCCATTTGCTTAACCGACATGAACATTCTTGATTGAAGAACTTATCATTTTCACCCCCCAAGAAAATCTGACTACTCTTATAGGAATATTAAGCACATCGAGGAGATCTTAATGTTCAATAGAACCATTGCAAAAAGAAAAGTTGGATTAAGAATGGGCATCAACAATTCGGACACAGAAAATACTGCAGCTCCTAGGTGATGGCAAAGGTAGAAGCAAGAAACACAGTCTGTCATATATGGCAGAGAATAATCTCAATACAAAGGCTGATGCTACGTAATACGCCATGGATAGTGGGAGTTGGAGAGATAAGCTTCTGAAAGTAAAACGAGGTGATCTACCTCACACTTATTCTATGAAGGAGAATTGGCAAACGAGGTGTGGTCTCATTTTGAAATCATCATACAAATTCAGCCAATGCACCCTCAGCCAGCCCTCAGACATCAAATATGGAGGTCGCAGCAAGGCAAAAAGATATGTGATAAACATCCTACTGGTTTTGATTAAATGGGAAGTATGGAGACAGAGGTGCGATAAAAAATTTCAAGACAAACCTGTATCTGCCGCGAGAGCCATTGCCAATGCCAACATACGAGAACTTCTCACTACCATCTCAGTGATGGCAAAGCTAAAGGTCCCCAGATCAGCTAGTGAAGAGCAAAAGCTAAACTAGGCCTGGAGATATCCATCTCTGATGTACGAAGCAGTATAATATGGCCATCTAGGAGCCGCTGGGTCATCAAACACCAGGTATCAACAATAAACAGCCTGCTAATAAATAATACACTTGAGGTACCCTCTCTATGCAGGAAAGAAGCCAACAAGGCGGCAGTGGAGCTAGCGAAATGGGGAGCCTTGCAAGACGAGAGCATTTTCCTCGTGGAAAACATGCCGACCGCAGTTGCCCTCCTAATAGATAAAGATCACCCCCTGCAGTCACAAGCAACATTACTAGAGACACAAGTTCCACCTGAATAGAATCAAAATGCAACATATGTCAAGCATCAAAGTATCAGATCAGCTAAAGCAACACACAACAGAGATAGTTGAATGCATCAGCTGGATAGAAATAGACTTGAAAGAGGTAAATGTTCCATTATATTTAACTGCATTTTTTGCAGGTCAAGCAGAAGAGCTGTGGACACGCTTTATTACTGCAATAGCAATGAGAATGCTAGTTCACTACATGTATAATCAAAATTGCAGGTCTGTGTGGCCTATAGCTAGTTCTTTTTCGTGGACTAAAATATGTACAAACATTTGGGCTCTTAAGGGCCCTCTTTCTAAACTAACACGTAACCCCACTAAGACGGGTTTTGTTTAAAAAAACAATCCGGACACTCAAATGATGATTTACTACATTTTAAAGCAATTTATGTTGCAATGTAGAATAACAAATGAGAGGAAAAAACAGGCGCACGTGAGCATGACAGTATAGAATAAAGGAGCAGCCACACTGAAAAGTGAAAATACAATGCAAACAAGAACAAGTGGTAAGAAGTTTTTTCCATGTGGCTGAAGTTTTTTGAAAAGTGAAGCACCAGTTGATTTCTTTGTGTCACCATCTTAACAACAGACTTGCTTTATAATATTTTTCTATCTCAATCGGAGAGGTAGTGGCCATTGGATCTTTGGCTACTCAGTTGAACTTTTCCATGTTATTATCATTGCGAATGAATGCCATGGAAAATAAGAGAGTAATAATTGAGTCATAATATGATTCAAATGCTCAATATGTGATGATCGTAATCTCTGCATAGGTATTGGTTGAAACAAGCAAGAAGAAGCTAAAGGATGTAATTCAATCTCTAGAATGCACATGAGAAAATGTCAAGTATCAAGTCCAAAATGTAAGGTCAAAGACTAGACCAGGATCAAATTTTCTCAAATCTATTCTTGGTTAATGTGTATGTTGGGAAAAGAGTTCACTTTTATATGCTTATATATATGACTCGTAAAGACTCAAAAAACATCCAGGAATGAATATCAAAGTTTTGGTTCTTATTTTACTACGTGTTTTACATTCTGTTCTTAGTTTCAAGTAGTTAAATAGCTAGTTTACTAGGCTACTCATTGATGTGGGATCGTGAGAAAGTGGTATTGGAGACAACGAGTAGCTCTCTCCACCAATCATGACAGAATATCCATATTCTGTCATGGGTGATGGATCCTTCACCACTCAACTTCATGAGTGTTGGATCATTAGATGGGCAGATGATAGTGGCAATGAAGAAGAAATCTAAAAGGCAGACCCAAGGTCAAAATTATTTTCCAGATTATAGCTAACGCATTAAAAGATTTGAACTCGTGAATAGACGAAAAGATTATTTTACATGTACCTATGGGAAAGAAAAAAAATACCCCAATTTATTTATTGCCAAGCGTGATCTAGAGCTACTATAAAATAGAGCAAAAAAATTAGAGAACTAGGAAATCTAAATTAGTTTTAGGGGCATGATCGACTCTGGCAAACATATGAAGTACCTGATCATATTCATAACCTTCGGCCTCAGAAGTCATCACACATTGCATGTACAACAGGCAAGAGCCATCGTTTACCTGTTCAGCACAGATGAAAGCTCCAGTAAACAATGCATCTCTACGACTTCAGTTAAAAGTGCCATTTTCCTAATGAACCAAAACAAATTAAGACTGAAGTACGAATCCGAACCTCAATAAACGTGATGCTACTCTGTACCCTCTACTAGAGTTTCCCCAACGAGATTCAACCTTGATCAGGCCCACCTTTAATATCAACAATTCTGAATTTCTTTCAAAATTCCCTGATTTTGCGCCGCTTTTCATCTCCAGTGGTTCTGCCTCCGATGCGTTGCCAGAGGGAATAGCAGCAGAGGCAACGCATAAGCTGCGCCGATTTCGTGATATGGCAGAAGAAGGTAATCGAACAGAATATTTATATAGAGGAAGACTGGGAACGGTCGTCGAACATTCAATTGAGACAAAAAACTTACAGAAAAAGAAAATAATAAACTGATCTGGTCCTTCACTGAAGAAGAAATTAGAGAAGTAGTATATCACACGGCTAAGAGCCCTCCAGTAAACGAGTTCAATTTCTTTTTTATTCAGACTAACTGGACAACCATTAAGCAGGAATTCATAAGCTTCATTCAAGAGTTTTATGTGGATGCAATGATAAATGTTGGACTATCTCCCACGGTGGTCACCCTAGATCCGAAAATTTCAAGTATATAGCTTGTAGAATGTGCATCCAAGATCCTAGCTAAACTATTAGCTAAAAGGTTGAAGTCTCGCACGGTTATAAATGTTCAAGTAAGTCTATGATATTATTCAAAGTTGACTTTTCAAGGAATCTTAATGATGCTAGCTTTCCCCCACTATGGAGTCGTGCCTTCTCTTTTCCATTCCCAACTGTCGTTTCCTTTGATTGGTATTGGAGCCATCTGCAACATAAGTAGTAGTTCCTTCAGTCTCAGCAACTCCCTGCACAATGGTTGCCTAAACTCAATATTCCATCAGGAAGAGAGAAGAAATTGTGCTAACCTACTCGCCATCCAAGGGAAGGGTAACAGGTGAACTCTCTCCACTGAATTGATCGATAGTGCTACATAGGATATCAAATGACAAAGATAACAAGAAAAATTTAACTGATTAAATATAGAATAGAATATCTACTTAGATGCTCCAAATAAATAAGTTGTTTACCTGTGCACAAAATATCCATTTGATCGCCTGCATACGTAATTAAATTCAATAATATCACCTTCATGAGCTTCCCGCCCTTGTCCTTCAGTTCCGAATCATATTTGGGCGGATATATCTATGGACTTCGTGGACCACTTTCCCCCTTCTCGTGGCAAGACGTTTATCTTGGTCGTGGTTGATCGATTTACCAAGATGGCACACTTTTTGGCTCTCAAGCACCCCTACACGGCAGTCTCCGTGGCTCAGATTTTTTTCAAGAAGTCTTTCACTTGCACGGAGTACCGGAGACCATTGTGTGTAATCGCGATGCAACATTTACCAGCTTGTTTTGGAAAGAACTCTTCCGCTTAAGTGGCACCGCATTGCACTTCACTACGGCCTACATCCCCAATCGGATGGCCAGACGGAAGTGGTCAATCGTATTCTTCAAACTTATCTCCGGTGTTTCACGGGGGATCATCCGACGCGTTGGGCAGAGTGGCTCGCTTGGACAGAGTTTTGTTACAACACCTCCTATCACACCTCTCTCCAAACATTGCCCTTCAAAGCTGTTTATGGTCGGCCACCCCCGAGACTTCTAGATTACACACCCGGCCAAACCAATTTAGAATCTGTTGACTGCGTGCTTAAACAGCGTCATGACTTGCTTACGGAGCTTTGGGATCGGCTTCTCCAAGCTCAAAATCGGCTTAAGCAACGTTATGACAAGGCTCATCGGGATGTCTCCTTTCAGCCGCAGGATTGGGTGTGGCTCAAGTTGCATCCATATCGCCAGACATCGCTTGACAATAAACACACCCGCAAGCTCACCCCGGTGTTCTATGGACCTTTTCAGGTCGCTGATAGGGTAGGAGAGGTGGCTTATCGTCTGCACTTACCCCCCGAGGCCTGCATCCATAATGTCTTTCATATATCGAAACTCAAGGCCTTTGTGGGCACTCCTCCGACCAGTCCCAAGCTACCGCAGCTGTATCAGGGGCGTGCTCATCCTATGCCACAAGCAGTGCTTGATCACCGCATCCATCAGGGTTCACCCCAGTTGCTCATACATTGGCAAGACTTGTCTCCGGCAGACTCTTCTTGGGAAGATGTATCCCATATTCGTACTTTGTATCCTCACTTTCACGTTGAGGAAAACCGTGATGTCCATCAGGAGGGTGATGATACAAACCAAGGTCGGAAAGACTTGGTCTATACCAGAAGGCCACGATCAGCAGGAGACCAGGTCAAGGGAAAAGAGGGACACATCCACTAGCCTCACGTACTCCACTCCAGCCCACATTTCCAGCAAGAATGGCAGTTAGTTAGTGTTCCATGTTCTTCAGTTGTTATTTACGTGTTGGTTAAAATTGTAAGCCTATATATAGGCTCGTATGTACAGAAAAAAGGATTATGAATGAAATTATCATTTGTAGTCCATAGAGTACAAAGCAGGGATCCGAATCTCTCCCACAAGTAGTTTCATTTGGCATCACCCCTTGTTTACAAGATATTCCAGCAATAGGTCAGAGGACTAAATACCGATCAAAGGAAGTCGTTGATTCTATCACTGACGGCTTATCAGAGTATCAAGGCCCCGTCACTCGCGCTCGATCTCAGGGGCGTATCAGCAACAAGGATGATGAAGAAGTTCAGAAAGAGGGGACGTCTTTTGCCACTTTACCTTGTGGTGCAGAGGGGGATCGAGGTATCATATTGAAGAGCAGCATTGTTTGTGAAAAGCTGATCTTGCTTATGTCTCAGAAGCAATCTTGTAATAGACGCTACTTCAGTAATAGTTGTAAAATAAAGCAGATATATTTGTGTTTTCTGATGACAACAAGAACTATTTTATGCCAGAATAGTGGAATGGAGCAGCCTATCCCTAAAGAAACTCAAACAGAGCAAACCACGCTTGAAATAAAAGCAAGATATTGAATCCCTCTGTGTTGAAAGATAACTTGGAAAACCAATAACCTAGAATCTGCACTTTTCAACCCAACTTTTCCACGAAGGTTTGTATCAATGTCCGTCCATTTATAATTTTTGTCGTGCCCACAATCAAGTCATAAGCCATTCCTTCCTGCATTCATAGAGAGCACAAGTGATGAAAAGAGTACAAAATACTAGAGTAGTGATATGCGGCACCCCCTTTGGCGACACCACCTGCGCACCCCCCTTCAAAACGGCCCTTTTTGGTGATATAAATTGTAAAAATGTATAAATCCTACAAATTTATAATTTTAGAATTAATATTACGGTGGCTTCGGCGCCGAAAAAATCTAAAACCCTATCTCCTAAACCCAAGAATTAAACCCAATAAACCCTAGGGCTAAACCCAATAAACCCTAGGGCTAAAACCTAGAGCTAAACGGCCAAAAAAAGGCCGAAAACGGAGGGGAGTGCGCAGGGATACCCAAAAAAAGAGTGCCTCATATCGTTTTCGAAATTCGTCAGGGTAAACTTTTGCTGTTGGAGAGTTCTCGCCACTGATTGAAGACAAGTCATATATTTAGTTCCTTTACTGCAACTACAAAAATATGTTTCGTGTACAACAGCCATTGGCAGCCTAATACAATAATTACAACAAGAACAGTTACATGCAGAGGACATGTGTAACCGTGTAGCCAGAGTATTTGCCCAAGGTAAAAAAATATTAATGCAGCCATTAGCTGCGTTTCATCATTGGTGCTTGCTGTTGGAAGACATGTTCCTGGCCTGGAACATTTATCCCTGGACTATATAAGAATGGACATTTTAAAGAACCCTTTATTTGCAGTTCATCTTACTCGTCCTATGTTGTACATCACCATTTGTTCCAATGCAAATCTATACGAACTTGGGGGAAAGAGGCATCACAGATTTTCAACTGCTTTATCTGCTTCACTTGCCAACTCCCGTGCTCTTGCGATGCCACCGGACTTCTTGACAATGTCGATAGCCAGATACAGAGAGCCCATTTCGCAAAACTCGAATTCAATGATCTCCCTCAGCCTCTGGTCTTTCTCTAGGGCCAATATAACTGGTGCAGTCAAATTTCCCTCGGCTAAGTCACTCCCAGCCAGTCTTCCAAGTTGCATCAGGGTTTTTGGCTGTAGAAAAATTTGTGGTTTTCGATTTGCGGATCTCAAAATAATGAGCATTAATATAAAATCACAAAAAAATTTAATGATGTATCAATATTATCCGGCTACAAATATGAATACCGAACAGTGACTCACTTATCTTATATTTTCACAATCCAAGTCGATCCATATAGTTATTTGTCTAGCGAACGAGTTGTATGATTAATAAGGATAGTTTGTATCATGCTACCGAACACACCCTTGGTATTCCATTAAAAAGTCATCGAAGTTTTTTTGGGAGGTTCAGAGTTTAGCATCGAAGCAAGCGTCAGCAAAATCACGGCTATGCTTCTATCAATATGGAGTGCTGTTTTGGCAAAACAATGGCGACACCGAGGGTTTGGATTTTCCTGCTAGTTGCCATTTCAGGCTTATTGTCGCTAGGAGAATCCAATGACGACACAAATAACGTCTTCTCCCCGCCGCCTCTCGCTCTCATTTTCTAACTTGTAGGTCACCATTTTCCGCCCTAAGGTGGACGAGATTTCTCTGCTCACGGTCAACACCTCCAGCTTCCAACCGGCACCGCAGCTATTTAAAACCAAAACACTTAGTTACATATGGAATTTATGATATAATTCTACAATCGGGGTTTGAGAATTTATTGATATACTTCGGACTTCGGTGGGTAACAGATTTTATTCACGTAATGTTATTCGTTTGATGCTGTAAACTTTCTTAGACAGTTGATCTTCTTAGATCTGTTATTGACTATTGATTTCATTTTTCTTTCCAGATTTGTGTTTTGGATGACAATATACTGATGTAAGCCTTTTGAATTTGGTGATTATATATCTTATAAATCCGGCGTACTGAAACTGGATAAGATTCCTGCATAGCCTGACTTTTGGCACTTAATGAGCTATTTGACTAAAATCAACAAGCATACACCACGCTGTTACTGTTCTCTGCCTGATTGTACACTGATATATGAGTTGCATCCAGTGGCGGACCCTCAATGGGCGGCGGGGTGCGCACCCCCTAAAAAATTTTTATACTTGGACCTGTACCACGTCGCACCTCCTAGTTAGACTGCAGGATACGCTCAGGATATGCGTTCATATGTGAAGCGTATCCCCTGTTAGACCCCGATCCGCCACTGATTGCATCTATGATACTGTTGGTCAGATGATTTAGTCAGTTTAGTCAACTGCATTATGCTATGCACTTCATGAGGGCCATTCGTTTTGACCCTTTTTTTACGTATCTTAATTTTCTACTGCTACTTTCATGGAAAATATGTCTCAATAACAGGTATTCCTTTCCACAAGTTATGTTGTA
>JAOYMZ010014560.1:0-20003 GCA_025802335.1 Pinguicula primuliflora
CTATTAAATTATTATAATCCCGACTTCTAATTGTGATCGTAGAATCATGATGAGATGTTCACTTGAATAATAATGATCGTCGTATTAAAATACAATGATGATTTCAATTCAGGAGTATTAGAATAATAATTGACGGAACTGAAAATTTATCGTATTATTTTTTAATTTGTTAAATATTTTAATTTTGCGTAAAAAACCTTGAATTTTAAAAATATTAATCCAAAGTCTAAAATAAATAAACACTAACCTAGGAAACTCTAGAACTTTCGACAGCGCGCGCTCGACCACTGCATTGCTGACCGCCGACCGTCACACAACAACCATCGACCTCCGTCCCTTGTCCGTTGAACACTGCTGAAGGCCATTTTGATACTAAGCTTCTTCGTTATGGAGATTGACTCACCAGAGGAGGACCACACCTCCCGGGGGATGCATCGCAGCAGCAGAATCATCAGAGGATCATTTCGGAGGAGAAAACATCAGAGCCTCTTCCTAAAGCAACGCAGACAGACTCATCAGCAGGGAAGGGGCCGATGAGTGCAACAAAACCTGTACAACCTGGGAAAACAACAAATCTGACAATGAGCTTTGGAGATAAATTTCTACAAGGGCTATCTGTGACAAATCCGCAAGTATCCTTTGATGGTTTATATTGGAAGCCCATTAATATCACAGAGGAAGATGTCAATTTTAACAAGGTAAAAGGAGTTCCCTCCATCACATTCTCAGATAAGATCCATGATCAAATATCAGAGAACCAAAGGTATTGTCTCATTCTGAAACGGCTGGGACGGACGTTCAATTATCGAACTCTATATCAAAAATTAATGGAGCTATGGAAACCACGCGGCAATATACACATTATGGATCTAGCATTAGACGGAGAATATGATTTCACGAAAGTAATAACTGGTGGTCCTTATAAACTAATGAGACATTATCTGAACATTCATCCATGGGAACCCAATTTTACGGCCACAGATAGACAGCTTACCTCAGTGGCCATCTGGTTGCGGATACCCGGCCTTCCTCCGAACTTCTTTCAAGTAGATCTGCTCAAGCAAATTGTTAAACCAATTGGAAGTTTCATAAAAGTAGACACACATACGGAGAATGCAGAAAGAGGCCAGTTTGCGCGCATAGCCGTAAAGATTAACCTCAATGACCCACTGGTTCCAAATCTGATCATAGACGGCAAACCTTACCAGGTGCAATACGAGGATTTATATAACATCTGCTTTAAATGTGGAAGGTATGGACACCTGCTTGAAAACTGCACATATAAACAATCCCTTAAATCTGATGGGGGAGCGACGGTTAAGGAGGTTGGAAGTTCAATACAATCTAAGGAAATATACCAAATATCCATGGATGAAATGGTTGAGGTGACACACCCCACAGGTAAGTCTGTGTGCACTCATGCATCTCTGATGAAATGGTTGGAAGTCTGTGTGCACTCATGCATCTCTGATGGAGTTAGGTCCATGGATTATTGCAGAAAAAAGAAGGAGACGACAACTGATCCAACAACAAACAGGGTCTAGGATGTTTGCACAATATCCAGGGAATGGACTACAGCAGGGGATCCCAAAACCTACAGATAGTTGGTTTTCTGCTTCCTGGTTCAAAGCTCTGGAGACTTTAGCAGGGAAAGACCTAGAGGGACAATCGTCGAAGCAGATGGAAACACTTATGACATTCAATATCTCTGCAACTCTGAGCAAGCAGAATAAAAGAAAGAACATCAGGATACCCAGAGGCTTAGATGACATGGCAGGAGGCAGTAAACGAACTCAACATGAGAAACTAGACACATCCAAACGGATGGAAAAGGATGGACCAAAGCTGGAGAAATCTCAGGAAATCACAAAGCAGAATACAGTCGGTAAGGAAGCATCAGTTAAAAAGGATTCCAATAAGTCAAACAAAATAGCAGAGAGACCAGCAAAAGTGGGAGACAAAGATAATGACACATCACAGAACGCATCCCAAAACATTGACATAGATACAGCTAACTACCAGCTGGAGACGGAAGACAAGGAGCACCACACGGTAATCAAAATAGCACATCCACAACACAATAGATCAGCTCAAGCAGAAGGAGCTCATGACCCAGGACCCATTTTCTACATGGGATCAAAAGGTAGGCTCAAGTACTGTCCAGGTCCGCAAGATGTAGAGATGGACCTGACACTGGAGTCCCCAGCATTTCACCCAACCACAACTAATGCAATGGAGGAAGAGCGTCAGTCGGAGGAAGGAAGTTGCATAGATGCAGAAGGGAGTTTTCTCTGATTTCCTATCTCAAAAGTTCTTTTTTCTATGGCGATTAAAATTATCTGTTGGAATTGCCAGGGCCTGGCAAATAATCAGACAATGGCGACACTCCAGTACTTCATTACTACATACAAGATTGACATTGTTATGATACTAGAACCAAAGATCAGCGGAGTTGAAGCAAAACGGGCAATTAAAGCTAGTGGATTCCCCTACTCTCATAGAGTGGAAGCTGAGGGCTTCTCGGGAGGAATATGGTTACTCTGGAGGGCGGGAATTAAAATAGAGGTGATCAAGAATGACTGGCAGTTTATTCACACCAGCATTCAAAGTCAGGATCAAGTGGCTCTACAGTGTACTACAGTATATGGCAGTCCTCAAGCCATTAACAGAAGATTATTATGGAACTCACTCCATTCACTATCGGAAGGGATAAATGCACCATGGATTCTATTGGGCGATTTCAACGTAATAATTGATTTCTATGAAAAAACAAGGGGGAGGCCTTCCAGAGGATGTCAACATTTCAGGAACTTTATCAAAGTTGCAAAACTATTTGATGCAAGGTTCACTGGTGTGAGATACACATGGAAGCGAGGGAGAGTCGCAAAAAGACTTGATAGAGTACTAAAAAATGAGGCAGTGGAGGCTTATGACATGCAAATATCAGTACAACACACGGCGAGGCTCTCTTCAAACCACTGTGCACTGGTAACAGCAATAGAACAGCGAAGGACCCGAGATCAGGAGAGGAAGGCCTTTAGATACTTGAACTGCTGGGAGCTTCATCCAATGTGGAAAAGGTGGCTGAAGCAAAATTGGCAAAGAGGGGAAACGTTCATACAGGCACAAGACATTCAACGAACACATTGATGAGTGGAAAGCCGTTTTGACGACTTAAACAAACAGAAGAGACGATTACTAGGGAGACTAGAAGGTATTCAGAAAGCATCAGAGTAGAACCACCATCCGGGACTTAACAGACTAGAAGCAGACTAAGATCCCAGATGAAACAAATCCTCTCGCAGGAATATGAGCTCAAGATGCAAAACAAGAGGGCTTTTTGGACGGTACAGGGAGATAGAAACACGAAAACCTTCCATTCGCAGCACAAGACTCATAAGAGGATGAGGAAAATTGCAAGGTTAAAGAAAAGCTCAGGATAGTGGACAACTGACTCTGATTTGATCTCTAAGGAAATCACGAATTTTTTCAATATATTATACAAGGATAAAGGTAAAGGGCGAAGAGAGGGATTCCCAGTGGAACAAGCTTTTCCAAGAATCTCTAAGGAAGCATTGAAAGCACTTGAAGCAAGACTGACTGAGGTAGAGATTGAGAAGGCTGTTTTTGATATGCATGAACACAAAGCAGTAGGTCCAGATGGGTTAAATGCAAGCTTTTATCAAACTAACTGGGAACAAATGGGACTCAGTCTATGAAATGGTACAGGAAGTATTTATCCCGGGGAAACTTAATCCGGCTATAAACAAGGGAACAATGGTCCTAATACCGAAGATCAAACCACCATAATCCCCAGATCATTTTCGGTCAATCACTCTGATAAATGTAGGTGCTAAGATAGTAACTAAGGTGGTAGCTAACAGACTCAGCAGGATTATGAATGAAGTAATATCGCCAACACAGACGAGCTTCATAAAAGGGGGGCATATAATTGTCAACATTATTACAGTGCAGGAAGTTGTACATGAGGCACAAAACAGCAAGGGAAAGGGTAACTGGATGATCCTGAATATAGACCTAATGAAGGCCTTTGACAAAATAAGCTGGATGTTTATAGAGGACACTCTAAAGGAGGTGGGACTTCCAGAGATCTTGAGGGCTGTGATACTTAGTTCCATAAAATCAAGCTCACTGCAAGTCTTATGGAACGGAAATCTAGGGCCAGCATTTTCACCGCAGCGAGGGATGCGCCAAGGAGATCCAATCTCCCCGTACATTTTCATTCTCTGTATGGAAAGGTTGACACATCTAATCAACAAGCAAGTGGCGCACAAAAATTGGAAGCCAATGCTCATTGGGAGCTCTAAATTTGCCCTCTCACGCATAATGTTTGCTGATGATCTAGTGCTTTTTGCAGAGGCCACTAAGGAACAAGCCGAGGTAATAAGAGATACATTGGCAATCTTCTCTCACTACTCAGGCCAAATGGTGAATAAGAGCAAGTCAATGATCCTACTTCCACCAAATCTAGACACAAATATTGCAGCCGAGATTCAGGACACCTTGGACATCAGGGCAGCGGAATCAATTGGAGTCTACTTAGGAATGGAGATACAGCTAGGTAGAAGCAGAAGAGTATCTCACACGAGACTGGTGGAGAACGTGAGGAAATGGGCCAAATCATGGAATGCAAAGAAGATATCAATGGCCGGACGGAATATCCTATGTCAGGCTATCCTTGGAAGTACAAGTACCCATACTATGGAAGCATCCCTTCTCCTCAAGTCCGTTACAGACGACCTGGACAGGATTATAAGGACTTTCCTTTGGGGTGGAAACTCGGAAGACAGGACAGCAAGTCAGGTAAATTGGAATACCATCTGTCAGCCTAAGATTTGTGTTGCATTAGGATTAAGGAAAATGAGGGATCACAACATAGCCCTATTCCTAAAAGTAGCCTGAGAACTTATTAACCCGTCATAGAAGCTCTGGAGGGACATCTTCTTAGCAAAGTATGAGCTGAGCAACCTAGACTTGACACGAGGATTCCCAAAAATACGAGGTTCCCCCCTCTATAACCAGTTGCAAAAAATATGGCAGTATCTCATGTCAGGTATAATATGGCACGTAAGAGATGGACAAACATGTTGTTTCTGGATTGATCAATGGCTCCAATCAGGACAAGCAATTTACAAGAAGGTCAATGGCCAGATCATGGGTGAAAACATGGATGAACGGGTCAGCGAGTATGTTTCCCAAACAGGTCAATGGGATTGGAATAGGTTAAGCCTCTTACTACCAGCAGATATAATAGAAGAGATCAAAGAGATCCTTCCCCCATATCCTACGGCTGGACTGAACATTCTAACATGGAGACCATCCACAAACGGGTCATTCACGACAGCCTCAACCTATGAGTGGATAGGAGAATGCCAATGGGAGCCCCCAGATCGCATATAGAGCTTAATATGGAAAGCTTCTATACCTGAACAAATAAAGTTATTTTTATGGAAATTAACCAAAGGGATCCTATGGACTAATCATGAAAGGTGGAGAAGGAAGATTGCGGATAATCCTAAATGCCACTTATGTGATCAAGATGAAACCACACTACATGTTATGCGAGACTGCTATTGGAGCAGACTTGTTTGGAAGGCCTTATATGTGAACCTATCAGAGAGTTTCTGGGCGGAACCTGACATAGGGATGTGGATACGGGCCAACCTATCTCAGGGGAATCAACAGGAAGGGATAAGTTCGATCATATGGTATGCGATTACCTGCTGGATCATCTGGAGGAATGCAGAAATCTTCAGTGATGAAAAAACAGCGATAACGAGCTTAGCTACACGAATAAAAGCTATGGTTAGGGAGACAGACCGGGCTTTCAGAATGTCTAAATTAAGAGGAAGAGATAAATTACAGAGCGGTGGCTTACACACGAATAGGCAAGAGACCCTCTGCATTGGAACACAAATGGAACTCCCTCTTTGAACAGACTACAGTTGCGGACGCCAGAAGCTCACTACACCACCAGAATGGAAAGGAATAGCGCTGGAATGATATACACCCGTACGACGGATGAGTCTCACTCGCATATCACGAAACAAGCAGCAATTGGAGGGATCATAGCAGAACCCGGTTGAAGGGTACATCTGAGCTTTTCAGCAAGAATCGGTAGAGAAGATATACTCAAAGCAGAATTACGGGCAATCCTTCAAGGCCTGCGAATTGCAAAGGATGAGGGAATAACGATGCTGCTGTGTCAATCTGACTCAAAACAAGCAATAGAGCTGTTAAATCATGAAAAGGGGGGAAGGAATTTACCTCTGCTAACGAGGATTCGAAGTATTCAAGGCTCCTTCCAATGGATAAAATTTCGTCTGATTCTGCGCTCCAAAAACCTTGAAGCAGATGTCCTAGCTAAGCGGAGCCTTCAATCACAGGACTGTGAGACTAAAATCTATCGACATCCGGTCTGCTATGAGGAAACGGACATTCAATTACAGATGATCCAAGCGAATTGGCCACAGTGCAACGAAGGATGCATTTCGTCGAGTTTCTGTTTCAAACCACCATAAGTCGTCTGTGTTGTATTACCTCTTTTTGTTTTGTATCGGCATTTATGCCTCTCAAATATTAAAAAAAATAATAAATAAATAAACACTAACCTTAAATGATAAGGAAAAAAAACAGTTTCTTAGCAAATATTTTGAATGCCACTCTTGGAAAGGGAAATTTTTTTATTGTGCCACAAAAATTGGCCCAATTTTTAAAAATGCCACGCACCGGTCTTCCAGAGATCGGTGAGAGCAACCGGTCTCCCAAAGACCGGTATCTTAAAATACCGATCTTTCAAAGTCCGAACATCATTAAAATTCTAAATTACAGAGATTAAGAATTACCGGTCTTTGAAAGACCGGTAATTCTTAACCCTAGACCAGTACTGGACACAACCAACGAACAGCAAAAACTCATCCAGTTCCTTGGCTATCGGCAGAACCTCGATTGCCCTCTCCGCTCTCTCGAATCGGAGAAGGAGAACTACAAAAGCCAGGCGAGATTCTTTCCTGTGCAGCCGTTCGAAAGGATGAAAGATCCCCTTGTTTGGAGTTCTGGATACCGCTATCTGGCCGGAGATGCCGAACTTTTCAGATGAAGGCCTTTCCCCGATTCCCGAGCACTGGAGAGGAGGCTGCGTGTAATCGAAAGATCATCGGAGCAAAGGCCTTCTACTTGGGTTACGATGCTTCTCAGGACAGTACTTGGAGGGTCGGAGGCCTGCGTTGAGGGAGGTTGTGCAGTGGTGGCCTCTGAAACTCTTCCGACCAATTAACATCCTTGTTCTCCTTCATGAGAACGTCATTTTTGTCCACTTGGGGAGAGAGTTGTAGCGGGATGAATTTATTCTTCACCTTTTTCGTAGCCACCCCCTCTGCTAGTGTGAGAAATTCAGTCTGATTCACAGACTCCATGCCGAGACGGGTCCTGTAGGTTTCCGACGAAACTAGGGCTCCGGGTAATCTTCAAAACGCAATTGGTAAGATCTGTACCTTTCGCCGAAGAGGAGAGAGCGAACCTATAGCAATACTGTTTGACAAAATTCTTGAGGGCGACTCCCAGAAATTGATCTCCGATTGTTCGCTGCTTCATTCAGTTTTCTGACTTTTCAATTTTCATATGGTGTTGAAGGATCTTGGCTGGTGTTGAAGGATGAAGGATCTTTGCTGTTCTTGGTGTTTGTTCACTACCGGTCTTCGAAAGACCGGTATTTCTTAATATCTGTGATTAAGAATTTTAATGACCACCGGACTTTGGAAGACCTGTATTTTAAAATACCGGTCTTTGGGAGACCGGTTGCTCTCACCGGTCTTTGGGAGACCGGTGCGTGACATTTTCAAAAATTGGGCCAATTTTTGTGGCAGATTCAAAAATTTGCCGGATGATCCTGGGCTTCGCTAAAAGACACGTAGCCAAGGGCCGACCAGGAGCCGTTTTTAGATCCATCCCAAAAAAAATTTCAGCTGGCGCACAGGGCACAGCCCATGGTCACAGGGCGCATTAAGCTTAAAGGCCCAACATACTTGAGCCCGGCGATATTTCGCCTGCACATGTACAATTATATAGAGTTTTTTCTCAGTTTGAATTTTCGGTATGGGACAAAAGAAAGAGAAGTTAGCAGCATGCCGATCGAATCAACACATAGTGTGATTTTTTGTTCTCTTTTGCGCTCCTCCCATCTGCGCGACGACCGAATGGCCGCTGCCCACACGTCGGTCTTGCGTCCAGCGCTCGCAATGCCTTAGGGTTACACTACAGTGACTCCCTTTCATCCAGGCTACGGGTGGTCGACGGTGAAAGGTGGACCAATCCGCATCTCATACACCTCAGTTGCCTCATTGTCTTATGATTCTGCTGATTTCATCCTAGTATTCATGATTTTATCTTACCCTCGGTTGCAGTTGCTCACGATTTCATTATTAATTTTGGATTAGGGTTTCCGGTTTGAAATTACTTGTTCATTTGAACCCTTTCTTATTGCAAATTTACTTCTCATTGCTCACTTTGCACATTTTTCAATATCAATGAACAATGCTTGGTATTTGCTCTGTATTTGTGTGAACATGATGTTGTGAACTCAATTTGTGTGAAGGAATTTTGTGTGAACATGTTGCTGAAAGTGTGGCTAAGGCTTGGTATTTATTTTGTTTAAATTAGTACCTTTAACTGATTTGAAGCTCTGTTTGAACTTTGAAGTAATTACCACTTTCCATTCGTCTCTTATAACATGCTGCTGAATGGAATTTGGCACCAAAATGATTATTACAACATAGGAGGATGCATTATAATTGAACTCTGCTCTTGTGATTGCAACTTACTGATTATGTTTGAAACATTAGATAGTTTGGTATCATAATTCTGATCATTATGTAGGCTTTCATTTACAATGATGTGCTGCTAAGAGGAGTTAGGATGGTACGGAAGCTTTCCGAGGTCATAAGAGTAGCATGCATGTTTATGCTTGTAATCCTTTTATGGCTTACGCTCCGGTCTTTTGGTGTAGCTGGAGTTCTTTCATTAGGTGTCGATAGAAGTAGTTGTTGGTTGCTCCTTGTGGTGAGACAGGTCACTATCATGTTAATCATCATGGTGGATAATTTTTTTGCTTTCACTTGCATATGCAGGTACTCTGTGATTGTTTTGGATTGGTAATATTCTTTTTACGCCACCCACTACTAGACGTCGGAAAGAAACAAGAAGAGCTCAGATCAATTCAAAGTTAGTGGCAAAAGCAACAAGTGCTATTTACACACTTGGATCATTAGCAATTTTCTGTCCTTCAGCAAACTTGCAAGCTATTGTGTCAGCCTTGCACACCCTCATCACATCTGGAAGTTCATACCCCGGATCAGGCAAAATACGAGGAGCTGCAATTCCTGTGAAGCAGATAGCTCCATCATTGTACATAAATGTGTGGCTGACAATGGGCAAGATTTGCCTCGCTGATGGTAAACTTGCAAAGCGCTATCTTCCTCTATTCGTGCAGGTACAATGGGCAGTTCCTGTGAAGCAGATAGCTCCATCATTGGTTGTTGATTGCTCCTTGTAGTTTCTTATGTTTTGTTCTCCATATACTGAGAGACTTTAGAAGTTGAATCTCTCTCTCGTCAGTGCACTGATTTCTTCCCTTTTCTTCAAATCAAACTCCTTTGAACATGTCTTTCAAAATATGTTATATTATTTTTATATTTTATTAATATTTTTTAATTTAAAATTTAAAATATATTTTTTAATTCAAAAAATATTATATAAAAAAATTGAGACTTTAGCCCGAGCTCCATTTGAACCCTAGTTCTGCCCTTGCACGTAGCATAGGGCATTCTGTGCTTGGGCCTTGGAGCATCAATCAATGGGCCCAATCTTTTTTTCATTATTTATTTCAAGGGATGGGAAATAGGAGTTTTTTTTAAATGCAGAGGAGGCCCTTAGCCAGAAAAAACGAACGAAACTTACAAAATACACTATACTATCACAAGAAATAGTAAAGATCTCAAGGTGCTCATAGCGAAAGAGTGAGCAACTTCGGTTGTGGGTTGATGTCACCCCTGCTTCCTGAATATCATCTCTATTGTTCGATTATGTTTCCGGCCCAGTGATGGACAAGAGTCCTTCATTCTGCACATGGTTAGGAGAAATCGAACTCCTCTCCATGGTTGCCTGGAGTGGCAGTAGATGATTTAAGGATCCCTGGGAATGTGCATCCAAGTTGAGGAACGAGCTCGTAGGGAAGCAGTCATCCGGTTGAAGATGGAATGTAGGCCCAGCATTCGGCTCCCTTTGCAAAGGTGGAGATAACGAATGGGAATGCTAAGTCCAGCTTTAGCCAAACCATCTGCTTCCATGTTCGAAGATCTCTTGATGTGTAGAAATTTTTTTATTGTTCCCTGATTCATCATATTCTTGATCAGGTTGGTCAGGTTCATGTTGACAATGCTCCCACCCTTGCCTTGAACTTGAGAAATTGCCACCAAGCTATCGGAGTAACATCTTAGATGTTGAGTATTTATGCAGAAGGCTAGAGCTGCGCCATAGTATATCGCCCATAATTCAATTGAATCAACCGAGCACACCCCTAGTTGAACACTGAAACCAACCGTCCACGTACAATTGGCATCTCGCAGGATACCCCCATAGCAGCCATCCCTGTTGTTCGACAGACCATCGTGTCTACCCATAGAGTTGCATTTCCGGTATTTGACTGACCCCCAGGGGGAACAGATTGCAGGCTGCATCTCTGTAGTTTCATCTTGTTCTTTTCCTTTTGTATTACATGCTGAGTTTCTCAGAAATGTGCTTGTATAGAAAATGATAAACCGCGATAAGAAAGTGATTTTGCTTCAAAGACTTTCTCATTCCTGGATGTCCACAATTTCCAGCATGTTGCAGCGAAAAACTGCACCAATCCTACGTATTCATAGCACAAGATATGTTATCGAAAATCCAATCATCAAGTGTTGAAATGCTAAAGAATAAGCTAGGTAATGGAAGGCTAGAATACAACCATATCTCCCTGCTTCTAGTGCAATCGCGCAAGGATGTGCATGATTGTTTCATTGGCAAGACATCGGAGGCAGTCTGGGGATGATGTTAATCCCCGTCGCACCCTCAGACTGTTCGTCCATAGAGCTCCATTCAAGGCCCTCCAGATGAATATTTTGACAAATTCCTGGGTTTGTAACTCCCAGATTCAATTCCAGTATGTATGTGACCTTCCGTCCTGATAATTAGATACCAGGTCTATTGCCGAGGCACACTTGAATTGGCCATTTAATGTGTGTGTCCATGAGCGAATGTCACATCCAGTGAAGATATGGGGTGCTGGTAACGTAAGGATTACATCAGTAACCGAAGTTGGCAGCCACATGTCCAGCTTCTCTTCATCCCAGCCACCTGAAGATAAACAAAAACTTGAAACCTTGCTTTCAAAATCAGAGACTGTCAGTGATTTTTCAACAAGTACTGATAATGGATGAGTGAAGGGAAACCAGATGTCTTGCCAAAAGGACACACAATTTCCATCACCAATCACCCAACGTGTGCCTTCCTGTACCAAGTGAGCATTCCGGCAGAGTTGCTTCCACAGAGATGAGCCTTGTGGGAAACCAGTATAATACGTGGGAGGAAGGTCAGAAGTGTTGTACTTGGCCTTGAATAATCTCACTCAAAGCTTGTCATGAGAAGTAGAGAAGTGCCATGCAAGTTTTAACATGAACACCTGGTGTTTGTGTTGCATGCTTGTAAGCTCGAGGCCACCATTTTCTTTCCTCGTGCATATCCTCCGCCAAGCAACCTATGGCTATTTCGGTTGATCCTATGTGCCTCCCCAAACAAAGTCTCGAATAACCTTATCCATCTCATCACATGTTTCTAAAGGCAGAGCTGCTGATTGCGTAGGATATAGAGGTATTGAGCTTAACACCGATCTGCTAGGAACAAGACGACCCGCCATGGATATGTTTCTGGCCTTCCATCCATTTGCTTTCTTACGCATTTTCACCAAATGTGTAGCATAAGTGTCCTTTGTAATACATCCATGGATAAGAGGTACACCAAGGTAAGTACCTAGATTGTCCACACGCATGATCCCCAAGACATTTTCAATATCCGCAGAAGTTTCTAATGGATTATTTGGAGAGACCCACAATACTCTCTAAAATCCTCTGACTTCCAAAGATTACATACTCTCTAAAATCTTCTGACTTCTCTCTACGCAAAATTCAATCTGGGCGGCTTCTTCATCCAGATCATCCAATGGATGATATGGATCTGACTGGAACCGTACAGTTTCCTCCCTTAAATGGAGAAAACATTGGCTAAACCGGATTGGCCTCATTTCCTCCGGCTTCTATTACAACGGGTAAGCATCAATCCCCGGTAGGGGAGCAAAATATGCCCCTGTTCAAAGCATTTCTACAGCCTGATGCTGATGACTCTCGCAAGAAAATTGGGGTACTTCCAGAAGATGTTATTCACTCTCAGAATGAGCTAGGGCCGACGATCACATTCAAGGAGAAGATACAGCTCCAAATGGACGGAAATATGTCCAACACTCTGATCATCCTACCGCTGGGTAAACAGATGGGTTTTCAGTCCCTCTTCGGGAATCTTAATTTACAATGGAAACCCAAGGGAGAGCTCCGGCTAGCTGATATTGGTAACAGGTTCTTCCTGCTTCGTTGCTGGAGGAAGGAGGACTATGAAAAGGCCCTATTTGAGGGCCCTCACACCATCTCCAGTTATTACATTTGGATTTTTCCGTGGCATCGTGATTTTGATGTCAAAGCAGAACACATTGAAAGTGTTGCAACTTGGATCAGAATCCCAGGTCTCCCTACACAATATTTTCATGAGAGTATCCTGAAGGAGATTACGAAGCTAGTGGGAGATTACGAAGCCAGTGGGAGATTACTTGAAGGCGGACCCTCATACTCTGTTAGAATCAAGAAGCCTATTTGCAAGATTGGCGGTCCAGTTAGACCTTCGCCAACCTCTGAAGCTTGTAGTCATGATAGATCATAAAACTTTCCCGATCCAATATGAAGATGTGCACATCATATGTTTCAAATGCGCTCGTTTCGGTCATCTAGCAGAAAATTGTATCCATAGTTCTACGTCGTTGGTTGTACATAGTGGAAAGGATACTCTGGCAACGGGAGTCCCGATTTCAGGAGGTGACCCAAAATCGGTGGTCGGTGTAGTAGGAAAGATAGCGGCGGACTCACCGGACGTGGCTCAGGCGTCTGTTAACGGTCAAATATCGTTGGCTGCCTCTCAGACAGAAAAGATGGTCGAATTGATCCTATCAATCCTGCACGTGCACGTGCTGTTACAAGCCAACCGATCCTAGAATTAGAGCTGGATCTGTCAAAAGTCGGTCCATGGATGGTTGCTCCGAAAAAAGGAAGAAGATCGACCCCGGACTAGACTGGTAAACTCAATGGCCTGGCCCAAAAAGCCCCATTAGCAACATCATTTCGATACACTACTCTCCAGGCTTTGGAGGAGGAAGCTGACAAACCCCAACCTGACAATGCCCAATCTGACAAAGCCCAATCTTCAACATTAAATCCAATTTCTGTACAAAGTCAGCTAACTTCCCAGTCGGAAAACCTGCACGGTTACCGTCCCAGGAGCCATCCAATTCCGTCCCTTTCAAGTCGTGCTAACCGCATCATCGCGAAGGATAAGGAAAAAAGAAAAGTAAACTCCACAGTCACCAAAAACACGGCTTGGGCAAAAAAGAACACAGTCAGTTCCAAGAAAGCAGGGAGTTTTCTCCAACTCACCATCCTGATTTCTTCGATACTGGTTCCTTAACTGTTCCAAATCACAAATCCGTTTTTATTCCTCACCCTTCTTCATCAATTCTTGCAGATGCTCCAATTGTTCCGTCCGATTCAACAACCCCCGCTACCACAAAAGCGGGTGAAAATTTAGGCTTTTATGTGGGGAACCAAGGGATTTTTACAAGAATCAGCCGTCCGCAAATAAACCAACTAGCAGTGGGTATAGATCCCCAACCTGATACCCAGGAAATTGCCAAAATGACAGAGGCCAATGGGAGCCCGTCGGAAAAGCAATCGATATTACGGTGTTAAGGCACAAAGGACCAGACGGGAATCTTGACGGAGGACAACATCAATCAGGCTTCATGAAATCTCTAAGCAGGAATCTCCCAAACAGATGGATCCGATATTTGAGGATACATTCAATCTGGAGGAGACTATTAGGGAGGATATCTCCCGTCAGTAAGGATTTCTACCATCCTTCTTTCTTTTTAAACTCAAATCTGACTTGGTTTAAATGGATAGTTCAATAATTACATGGAATTTGCAAGGTGTGGGGAATATTACCACGATTGTTGCGTTACATTGCTTGATTAAAGAACACCATCTGTGCATTCTAATTATAGTTGAGGCTCGAACAAGTGGCTTACGGGCTGAACAAACTATTCTACAAATTGGAAATGATTTTGTTAATTTGTTTAGGGTGGAAGCCCAAGGCTTCTCGGGTGGCATTTGGGTTTTATGGACAGATAGAGCTAAAGTTACCATATTAGATTCTGATTGACAATATGTTCACTGTAATGTCCTATATGATGATGCTTGTGCTTACAATTTCACTGCTGTCTATGGATCTTCGAACCCTAGAATTTGGAAATCCCTATGGCAGAAACTACTTGTTATTGTAGATCAAACAAGCATCCCGTGGATCGCTATGGGAGACTTTAATGCCTTTTTGCAATCAGAAGATAAAATAGGAGGATGACGTTCGTCTGGTTGCCTACATTTTAGAAATCTTATCGACCAGACGGATATGGTTCCTCTAGGCTATTCAGGATCAAGGTTCACATGGTCACGGGGAAGATGTCATGAACGCATCGATTGGGCATTGACAAATGACCTATTCACTTCCCACTTCTCATGCACTGGGGTTCTGCATCTTCCCAGAGTATCCTCTGATCATTCTCCGCTTTGTATTCGTATTTGCTCACCATCTTTTTCCTCTAGACTGGGAAGACATTTCAGGTACTATAGGGCATGAGAGGCTCATACGGATTGGGAAAATTGGTTAGCGCAACACTGGTCATAGGATTGTGATCTTCTCATGGCTTTGCATCAACTACAAACACTTATTGAGAAATGATGGAGGAATCATTTTGGGAACGTATTCAAGCAAAAGAGACATCTGCTCAGCCGGTTACCTGGACTTCAAGCTTGTATATCAAGACAAAGTACACTATATTTGAGGAACTTGGAGCGTAACTTGAGAAATGAACTAGAGAATATCTTAACCTGTGAAGAACTTTTGGGAAGACAGGCTTCTAGGGGAAATTGGATCTTATTTAGAGACAAGAACTCAATATACTTTCATGCTATACACAAGGAGAAACAATCTCGTGCTCGAGTTAAACGAATCCAGCTAAGCCATGGGTATGGGTGCTCAGAACCTTCTACCCTGGTACAGGAGGTAACGTTGTATTTTATGAATATCTATGGAGCTGAACTACCAGTAGGAAGTGGAAATGAATCTGCTTTTCCACTCACCAACTGTTTTCCAACACTGACGGTGGACAAAGGAGTTTTCTTTCTAACCCGATTGATGATGTAGAAATCAAGCAAGTACTAATGGATATGAATCCTAACAAGGCAGCAGGCCCTGATGGATACTCAAGCAGTTTTTATGAACATAATTGGAACGTCATCTCTGCTTCTATGACTAAATTCATCCACCAGGTCTTCATGAATGGTTGGGTTCCCCGTGAGGCAAATAAAGGCACGATATATCTATTGTCTAAGGTTGTGAATCTGGAGAGCTTTGATAGTTTTCGACCCATTACTCTTATTAACATCAACGTCAAGATTATCTCCAAGGTCATAGCTAACTGGCTATTTGACATTCTTCCCTCTATTGCCTCTCAAAATCAATCAAGCTTCATTAGAGGAAAGAACATCGTGGAGAATATTATTGTGGCCCAAGAGGCAATTCATACTATGAGTCGATGTAAAGGAGCCATGCGCTTTATGGCTATTAAAATCGATTTGGCAAAAGCATTTGACAAAATGAAATGGACATTCATTGAAGATACTTTAAGGGAGGCTGGCATTCCACCTTACTTATCTAAAGTCATCAAGTCCTCCCTCACCTCTAGCTCGACTCAAGTACTATGGGAAGGTCTTCGGGACCCCACATTTTCCCCTAAAAATGGGGTACGTCAAGGGGACTCAATCTCACCATATGTGTTCGTTGGTTGCATGGAAAGGTTAGGTCACTTAATTGAAGCAGCATTGAGGGATAAGATTTAGAAACCACTAACTTTTGGAAGGCAACGATTCAAATTATTACATCTTATGTTCGCGAACGACTTGATTCTTTTTGTCGAAGCTACAAAAGATCAAGCCCTTGTGATAAGGGAAGTCCTCCAGATTTTCTCTACACATTCTAGCCAGATAGAAAGAGGAGTTTTAGTGAAACAAGACTAGGAATTTGGAATATGACTAGGGAGTTATGATTGTTTTCGTTATAAAAATAAAATACAAAATAGAAGATTATAAAATATTTAAAATTACATCAAGTCACAATTGCTAGATTTACAAAATTAATAATCACATATTTTTTGTAAAATTTCAAAACTATTTCATTTTGAAATTTTTTCTAAATTCTTTGAGTACAACATTATATATTATTATGTGATTGAGTTTTATATATTTTGTAATTTGGTAATTTCTTCACCAAATTGTTTAAATGATTTACAAAATTTTGCAATTTTTTATTTTGTAAACCTAACATTTATCTTATAATATTTGTAAAACTTAATCACATAAGCATATGAATTGTTAGGCCCACAAAATTTTGTAAACTTTCAAAACTAAACCATCTCCAACTAGGGGTGTCTGTCGAGTCGGTCGGTACCTGTCCGACCTCAGACCGGTATCGTACCGACCATCTACCAGTACCGTATCGACCATCTACTGGTACCCGGCTTTGGTACCGGTACTGGTACTAATCGGTATCGGTACTCTCGGTCCGGTCCGGGAGAGGTATCGATACCGGTACCAAATAGTATTTAAAAAAAATTAAAAAATATTTTTTAATTGGAAAAAGTTAAAAAATATCATAATTTTTTTAATTCCGTCTGTACCGGTACCGATTTTTAAGGTACTGGTATCGGTTACTAATCGGTACCAACCTCTAGTACCGGTACCCGATCGATACCGGTATCGGTACCGGTACTAGCAGGTACCACTGGACATCCCTATCTCCAACTACATTTATAAAAGAGGAATGCTAAGTGTACTTAATTTTTTATACAAAATTAAGTACACTGCATAAAACGACGTTGTTTTGTTTAAAACACATACTTTATGGCACAAAATGACATCGTTTTGTGTCGTGTACTAAATTAAGTACCCGTAGTATTTGCGTTTATAAAAATATTAGATACATATTATGTGTAATTTTTTCGATGACTTTCGGTTATCAAAATCAAATTTATATGCTCACGACTTGATGTGTCGGATAAATTGATAAATATATTTGTAATTCTGTTTCAATTTTTGATAATTATCAAATTTATTTAGCATCATAAGTTGCTTATTAGCCAATAGATTTTTTTTTACATACATAGAGGCATTAAAGCTAAGGAATCCAAACAACCAGAACATCCTCAAGGTGTCTCAAAAGGAGCTTGATGATGAACATCATAGGGTAAGACCGACATTTTTTAGCATTGCGGTTGAGACTTGCTAACTTGCGCTGAGGCATGAAGTGGGTACTAAGCCTCCGACCCCTGAAGAAAAGTGACGGATGCCTGCTTTTGATAATTGGGCCTGGAATTTCATTAGAGTGACGAACTCTTCCATTAAGTAAAGGTTCAACATGTGAGTTCCCCAGTGAATGTGTGTATGCGAATGAAGAAGAGGAAATTGTGCCATAAACAGTCCGCCTGCCCGCCTCCCTTGCGTGCGAGCTAACTGTTTGTGCTTCAACGTACCCTCCCCCTCCCCCCGGTGCATTGAAGTGGAGCAATCGCCTGAATTGAGCTTATGAAGAATTGCAGAGACCCATCCTTGTGTTCCATCACTACCTGCGAAGCCCTGCGCGAGAACCAAATCCGGCTCTGCCAAAGGTTGTGCTTGATGAGTTGGGCAGCTCAAGTAAATGTTAAAATTTTGTAAATTCCTTCCTAGCCCGGCTGTAGCAAGACAATCAGCCTCTTTATTATCGTCCCTTCCTATGTAGATCATGAGCGCTAACTGAATTCGACGACGCAACTCACCATTTGCCAAATCCTTTGTTTTGCCCTCGATAAGCTCGATAGCGGGTATGCAATCAGACAATATCCTGACTTCCTGTAGATTTAGAGCTTTAACTAGTTCCAAACCCTGTAGAATGGCCCATATAACTATGATGAAATGACTGAACAACTGCCAAGTCTAGCTGAGAAGCCGACCATCCAAGCTGAATTCTGATCCTGAAGTACTCCACCACACGCTGCATCGTTTATTTGTTTCCCACCGGAAGCAAATAATTCATTTGGGCCACCACCACGGGCTTAGGCTCGAATGGCCCGGTTTGTGATGAGGAGTGACTTTGCATGAACCCTCTATTGGGACTAGTCAAGCCCGAAGGACTTGGATACCCATAGGATTATCAAAAAAATTTACATGTCTATTGTTGTAATTGGTCACACCGATGATATATAAAAGATGAAAAATCTAATGTTACGTCGCGTTTCAACGAATTTATCGCTGATAATTTCTGAAATCTTATTAAATGACTATTTAACCCAAATGAAAAAGGTGTAACACAATTTACGACGATGAAGGCATAGGAAGCATGACAAAACAAGAGATTTTGGGCTGTTATATATAGGTTTTCCATCGGTACAATTAATTTCGACAACATATAATGAGAGTTAGATGCAATTGGAAAATTGAATACAATTGTGCAAATTAACATTGATGGTAGAATTTGACTTAACTAGTCTATTAAATATATAATGCCACCAAATTGAATTCTAGTGTCACAATTTTTGATTGGTTCATCCAACCAACCAAAGACTTTTTTTTAGGTAGGCAGCCAAAGATTAATTATGCCCTCTTTTCTTCGAGATGGCTATTGTCTATGTCACTTAGGTGTGAGATTGTCATCCTCCCTTATGTCTGAATACCCATTTAAGTTGCTTATATGAGTGCCTAGTTGCTGCCTAGTAAATGATTGACTTCTTAACGTCTATGATTGCTCAACAATTTCTCGAATACTAATTACACGTGCAATGTACTATCCTTAAAGAATTCCAGCTACCTCCCAATTCTAAATGGCCGGTTTGGCCAAAACCAACTTTAAACTCGCATATAGGTGCGTGGAAACAACCTCGAAGTCATGGGAAGTTCATCAGCCGTCTCTATATTGCTCTTCTCTTCTTTTGGAACCCCAATCCGCCAGTGACAAGTTGGGGTGAAAGTTGAATGAGTTGCGCTAGAAATCCCGAAATGGGTCTGAAATTTAAATCGAAAGTACGAGAAATAATGAAACTAGCACGCGTATGCTAAGGATAGTTTCGTCATTTCACCAAATTTCGACCAAATAATTCGATTTTAAGATAGTACGAATATCGTTTCTCAAATTGAATTTGCGAAAATGCTAGTCATACAATCTTTTTTTATACAACATTCTGTATAACCATCGAAACGACGTCGTTTTGTATTTTCGTACTTTTTTTTCACTTAGGAAAATATAAAACAACGTCGTTTTAATGATTATACAGAATGTTATATAAAAAAAAAAAGTTGTATAAATAGTATTATTGTTAATTTGAATCTACCAGTCTATTAAATTCCATGCGGGCACAATCAAACGGAAAACAAAAAACACAAGTATACATAAGTCGTGTAAGATCCCCAAGAATTCACCATCCCTTCCACACGGTCTAGCAGGGTTCAGATCTATTTCGCTGGTTCATCATCACCCTGCTGAAG
>JAOYMZ010014571.1:0-19994 GCA_025802335.1 Pinguicula primuliflora
TGTTATGAATTATTAAAAATTATTATGAAATATTAGGAATTATTATGAAATTGTTATGAATTATTAGTGATTATTATAAATTATTAGGAATTGTTATGAATTATGATATTTTTTATGTAGGATGAGTTCCCAGCAGAGTCATTGATCTGATTTGTACAAACCAGTTTCTTTTGAGGTATTATGGAATTTGGCTACCCATCGCAGTTCTCGACTGTTGGACGAGCAGATCCATCTGGATGAGGTGATGAGGACGTATTATCCAGATCTATTTATACGCAGGGTCCAGTTGGACAGACATGTGCAGCAGCATATATTCGAGGCGGGGATGTGGGACGCTTATTTCGCCGCCAATATACGAGAGGATTGACATTTCATTATGGGGTTGGTTGAGAGGTGGCATTCGGCCATACATACGTTTTGGTTGCCGTTTGGGGAGTGTTCGATCACTCTTCAGGATGTGTCGATGCTTGGTGGGGAATTCCTATTGATCGTATCTCCAATACTTCTGATCAGTTGGGGTTTGGTACCTGGACGACCGAGCGGTCCAGAGCGTATTTGGAGAGGTGGCTCGGTATGGACCTTGCTTCTGATGCCTTCCGTCAGTCTGGAGTCCGGGTAGCCTATATCGGGCAGTACTTGATAGATCACCCGCTCACTATCGACAGCACCAGTGAGGAGGTGGAGTGCTTTGCCCGAGCAGTGCTTGCTCTTATAGTCGGTGGGATTTTGTTATCGGATACATCCGGTAGCAAAATTCCTATGAGGATCTTTCGCTTGGTGGAGGACTTGGGGGTCATTAGGCAGTATAGCTGGGGGACCGCCATGCTGTGTAACCTCTATCACTATCTCTGTAACATTCACATGGACGGGGCAAAGTCGTTGGCTGGCACGACACGACTTATTCAGTTATGGGGATATTCGAGATTGCCTACTATTTCCCCCCATATTCTGCCAATGCCACTTGAGCGTTATACTGAGCGTCGAGTTGAGGAATTCCTCGAGGTCTATGGTGTCAGATTCGTTTGGAAGATGAGGAGCGTCGACCAGGGGAGTCATTCGATTCAGACGATCCGGATGCAGTTGGATGATGTGCGTTCTGAGCAGGTTCGTAATTCGATGTTTTCGTATCGAAATAAAAAGTTCGATCGTTTATATTTTAATTTATATCTCTAACGATTTCTATGTTATGTGTAGTTTGTGTCCACTCCGTATAGTTCACCCGACATGTTTCTCCTGTCGACCAGATATTTTAGGACTACGACGGTCCTATATTTTGTATGGATTTTATTGAGTTCGTTCACACCCATCATGTTCGACATCAGTTTGAATACATCCAGCCGATTCCTGATCCAGTCGACAGGATCAACAAGATACTGGTTTACGGAACCGGAAGCAGTAGACGTCGAAAGACATAGATTGCTTTGTATCGTGAGATGTGGACTAGGAGGGACCAGTACGTCACTGGGAATCAACCTCTACCGGCACAGCAGGTTAGATGGGACGAGGGTTATGCGGAATGGTATAATCGGCATCGCCGACCACTTTATTGTCCTTTATTGCCTAGACCGGAGAGGGGAGTGCCATATGACCACAGCTAGCTGCTGAACTTGACAGTAAAATTAATTATTTTACTTTTTCATATTTATTTGTTTGTTCGATCGATTAATATAAAATTTTTCTTTAATTGTATATAATACCATCAGGTTAGTGAGATGGTAGAAAACTGTGTGACAGAGGAACAGTGGCGAGGGGCGGAAGTGGAGTTAAGATCATTTCTCCAGTCGAGGCTTGGAGGTCCAGGTGTGCCTGATCCGGAACAGCATTACGAGTGTACCCCGATAGCTACTCAGCCGATGCCAGCACCTAGTAGTTCTCAGGGTATACGAGCCCCGAGTAGTTTGCGAGGCACTCAGGGTATACAAGCCCCCGGTTTTTCGCTAGGTATTGGCAGCATACAGGACAGGCCGGAGCCCGCAAATGATCCAGAATATTGGAGGACATTTTTAGATGAGTAAAATTATTAACATTTATTATTTTTAAAATTCAATTTGTTTGTATTACGCTTTTATAAATATATATCAATTCATTAAAAAAATCAATATATATTAAAACTTTAACTCAAAAAAAATTATATTTAATATATACCGGTCTTCGCATGACCGGTATACTCTTAATTACTTGTGATTAACTTTGTTAATGACGTTCAGTTTTCGAAAGACCAGTATTTGAGGATACCGGTCTTCCAAAGGCCGGTTACTCGCACCGGTTACTCGCACAAATTTTAGAGATCGATGCATGACATTTTCAAAAACTTACCGCTATTTTGTGGCACAAATAAAAATTTTTGGACATTATCTATTAAAAAAAATATTTATATGTGCAATCCATTAGTTCCTAAATCGATTGCTTGTTCCCAACTATATCCAAACGGTCCCTAAAACCTGTCTGTTTGTCAAATCATTCAAGTCCCTGGATCCCGCTGTGCAGTTCGGTACCAGACATCGTCAATGTTACGTCTTCTACCTCAATTTCTGACCCTTCTCTCCTTACACTACTCTATAAGAGGAGAGGAGCACACTCCCTTGTATTGCTCGTACAGTCTTCTCTCTCTCAATTCCTCCCAAATATCTGCGTCTTGCCTAAACCCACAAATGCATATACACAAGCAAGATAGAGAGAGAACAATGGCAGTATCATCCTACAACATAATATGTCTGTCTTTCCTGCTCTTGCTGCTTCTACCTCTAGCAATCGCCAGACATCAACAGCAACAAAATACCAACTTCCGGTACTCTTTTGTTCCTCTTGGTTTTCAGAAAGATTCTTCATTTACTTCCCAATAAAGACTACATTTCGTCAATGTTTTTACTTACTATTTTTCTTCAGGGATGTGGAGCAAGAGGATCTGCAGAGCTATACAAACTCGAGAATGGCAGAAATGTGAGTTCTCATTTACCCTGTCCAATCGGGTTACTTACCCATCATGTGTATTCGCTTCAACATACAATTTTTTTTCAACAAACATTTGATTCTTCAATATTCCTTCCCACTGGCCGCCCATAATTCTACCGTCTTTATCCTGAGGAAGAATCAAATCTATCCCACTGCTTATCATACTCTCCAACCGTCGGATACATGTTGGGAGCAATTAACTTTATGTTTAATCACTACTGGTGAAAATGAAATGATTCCTTTTCGTGGGCCGATGACGAAATTTAGAACTCTATTCGATTTGTGCCTCACATGGGAAAACAGTTTTCAGTGGATAGGTATCCTGTCATTCTCTATGTAAAGAGAGGAACTATAGATAGTCTAGATTGTACCACCATATCCGCTGTTTGAAATATATGTGTGAAATTCGTGTGGGACATTACGAATAATGCTAGTGTGTTTGAAATTCGTGTGGGATCCTTAATTTTGAACCTATTAAACCACACATTAAAAAATGATTGTGGTTGTCTGTGTGGTTGTAACGTTTGGCACACATATAATTTATAAATATGGGAAAAAATGAGAGGACATAGCATTACTTACATTACAACACTTAACTGTGACCTTTTTGTGACATCACCATCACAGCAAACGTAAACAAATATACAGGAAATTTTCTGCTCCCACAAGACAGTTTGACACCCCACGTGAAGTTAACTATACAAGTCTATTTATTATTGGGCCCCTTGCTGTTCCCTCAGTTGGCTTTCCTGCTAAAGAAGCTAAAATTTTATTTTTGTTCTCAGTTTGGCCCAAACGGGGAATATCTGGTCAAAGTTTTAATCTTTTTACTGATATGGTAATTTATACTGTGTTCAGTTTTGATGAAGAAACGGGTTTGAATAAACATGCGGTTGATGATCCAGAAGAGGTCGCAAGAATGGTTAACATGTGGGTAGTACCAGCCTTTCCTCTACTCTTACATTGAAAAAGTTTCAGAATCCTTGAAAATTGCTTTTGTTACTTTAATTATGAATAGACGGACATCTAATTGTTTTTTTGAGTATGAATTCAAGCTGCTCTCTGCTGCTGGAGTTGGTCCTTTTGTGGTCTTCAAATTTAATGCTTCATTTACACTTGGATTGGTATCTTGGATTTTATTGATGAATCATGTAGTGTAGGGGTCTGATTCAGCTTCTATAACTTCTATGTTCTGCATTCAATGCGTCAATGAGAGTCTGCCTCCTTATAGTGTTCCCTTACAGCGCCAACATCTGTAGAATACGTATTGAATCTATTGCTCTGCAGTTTTACTGCTTTTATATAACTACTACCTACGTGTGGATTAAATTCCATTGGTGAACAAAACAAAACCTGCTCATGAACTACTTTTAACAGGATTTTTCATGGGGGTAGGTTTTCACAACTTTATTTGTGTTTTTTTCACAACTTATGTGTTTGGTAGTGAACAAGTGAATCGTGAGATGTCTAAGATATGTAAGGCTCTTAGTGTGGGATGGTTACACCAAGTTGGCATTATCTAGTCTGCAATAATAATAGGTGTACATAAATTTAGTGTACATAAATATAGAGTCAATAGAATATGTACACGTGTCATTGCAATTGGGGGATCACACATGTTTTATTGGTGCATCATTCTACGTGTACATATTCTATAACTATCATTATTGTTCCGGGATAGTACTAGCATTTAATTGTCCATCTCTCTCTCTCTCTCTTTTTAATGGTCCATCTTTTATACATGAATGGCGTCCACCATGTGTATCCTGTGCCTGAGGACAAGGTAACTAAAACATTGCTCCTCCACACACCCACAATAAGTCGAAGTTATCCAGGGGATCTTAATACAGCTGTTGTAATAATAATGGAAGTCGACTGGCCTTAGCCACATTTTGTACAAATCTTCAAATCAAAGAACACAAGGATTGAATATGGATCTAAGTTTTGCAATATGTCTTTGTATCTGACAAGTCTCTCCTGAATATTTAGGGCCACAAGAAACAGCACAGAGAGGCGAAAACTTGGATATTTCTCATGTGGCACCGGTAACCCTATTGATGACTGCTGGAGGTGTGACCCCAATTGGCTCAACAACCGGAAGCAACTAGCTGACTGTGGTATTGGTTTTGGACGCAATGCTATAGGTGGCCGTGATGGGAAGTTCTATGTTGTTACTGATCCAGGTGATGATGACCCGGTTAATCCGAGGCCGGGCACTCTACGGCACGCTGTTATTCAAGAGGAGCCGCTGTGGATAGTCTTCAAGCGAGACATGGTCATAACATTGAAGCAAGAACTCCTTATGAACAGCTTCAAGACCATAGATGGACGTGGTGTCAATGTGCACATTGCCAATGGAGCCTGCATCACCATCCAATTCATTACCAATGTTATTATTCACGGCCTCCACATCCATGATTGCAAACCAACTGGAAATGCCATGGTGAGGAGCTCTCCTACCCATTATGGTTGGAGGACTATGGCAGATGGGGATGCAGTCTCTATCTTTGGCTCAAGTCACATTTGGGTGGATCACAATTCGCTATCGAACTGCGCTGATGGACTCGTCGACGCGGTTATGGGTTCCACTGCCATTACCATCTCCAACAATTACTTCACCCATCATAATGAGGTTTAGTCCAGCTTGAGTTGAAAAGTGTGGCGTCTCATAGAGTGCAGTGCAGTCTGGATAATGCTCTATTGAACTGTTTGCAGGTCATTCTTTTGGGACATAGTGATTCTTATACTAGGGACAAGCAAATGCAGGCGACTATTGCATTCAACCATTTTGGTGAACAATGCATTCAGAGAATGCCAAGGTACAATTCAAACCCAGAGATGGAGGGGCAATAAATAATTTAAGCTCCTCCCATTCATCAATGTGATGGCAATTGCAGGTGTAGGCATGGATATTTCCACGTCGTGAACAACGACTACACTCATTGGGAGATGTATGCTCTTGGTGGAAGTGCAGAACCCACCATCAACAGCCAAGGAAACCGGTATCTTGCCCCAGCTAACCCTTTTGCAAAGGAAGTAAGTATTGAAATGTCAGCTAGTGTATGGAGGGAGGGAGGGAGGATCAGATTTGGTATGTTGTAATTTTTTCTTCATACTTTTTTCTTCTTTCTGATTTTAGGTGACAAAGAGAGTCGACACTCCTGATAGTCAATGGAAAGGGTGGAACTGGAGATCAGAGGGTGACCTGATGCTCAATGGTGCTTATTTTGTTACATCCGGCGCTGGAGCTTCAGGCAGCTATGCCAGAGCCTCAAGCTTAGGGGCCAAATCTTCCTCAATGGTTGGCTCCATCACTTCTAATGCTGGAGCCCTTGCTTGCCGCCCCGGCCGCCAATGTTAGCAGCCTAATAGTTATAGTGTCCCTCCCCTATTACACCGATCCTTCAATATACAAAAATGAATATCCAAATTCCTTACATCAAAGAACTACCATATACAATCCCGGTCTCTGTGTTTCATTGTCAAGTTCAACCTCGGCCTGATTCAGTTGACAGAAAACACCCCACCATCCAAGGAAACAGGTGCAGAAGTGTTGTCAATGAAGAGCACAAAAATCTCTATAGACTCGGTTATTCAAAGAAACTATAAATGTTTGCATCTTTTTTCGCTTTTTTTTTAAAAAAAAAAATATCTTTCTACTGTCCTATATATATAATACCATAGAGTGAATTGAATGCCAAATGTTGAGTATTCTGAAGCCAGAAACTCATGCAAGAGATGGTGCATTGTACTTACTCTTACATATACTCTAGTAGTAAAAGATTATGCATAGTTAAAAATGTCTGAGCCCTTTTCACATCATCACCACCACAAATGAAAGCAATCTTCTCCTATAGTTAGAATAATGGGACCGTTGATCGGTCATAATCGGGTTTAAACACGTCACACAATCACTTGAATCATGGACCACCGGTTGCATAATCTAGAAATCCAACATACCTTAATGGGTATTTCTGAATCTTTTCTTATTATCGATTCAATAAAAGCTTCATCACAGATTGAAGAACTAACTCCTGAACGTGTTGTAACACGCCTACAACCTCTAACAGCCGATCAAGAAAACAAGTTATAATTGGAAAATCCGCCCACATGCAGAGGAACAGGTATAGGATGGCTGAGCCACAGAGCCTTCCATGTGAGGTTGGGCCCATGTGACATGTGATCCATCTGTTCCTCCTATTCTCTCAATACAATTGGGACCAAGCTTCCATTTTCTATCAATTCACCAACTAAGCCCACATGCATTTGGAGAATGGTCATGTTACATGTTAGACAATTATGCAAACATCATGAGTTGCTTTTACATTAAATAGGTTGAGTAGGCCCAACCAGAAGAGAAAAGTATATGTTAGCGAGTCTATATCATCCACTGTAGCATATTTTTGGCTTAAGCACAAGTTCGGTTTGGAATGGATTAAGCTGTTGGCTTGGTTTATGGGCAGTTCGGCAGGTTAAATTACACACTAATCTTCTATAGCTTATGGGAGAAAAATTCAGGGGTCAATTTTTTTTTTTTGGTGGGGTGGGGGATGGGGGGTAAGCAAATTTTCATTGAAACTGAAATGAATTTACAATCTGTACATCGTCACTTGCTTGTGACAAAAATTCATTATAATCAAGCTGAATTTGAACCGGGTGATTCATCCACTGTCCAATCGAATATGCACTGCACTCCTTTCGTTTTGAAGTTATCCAACCCCAGGTACTAATCATACAAGTCTTGAATCAAATTCAGGGGTCAAATAATGCTCAATTAAAAAATTTCACTTGAGAAGTAGGGTAATTAGCACAATGTATGCGTATCGCCGTATTTCAACTTCTGACTAATCAGACTACTGAGCAATCAAGGTCGAAATTAAATTGGTCCCATTTTTTTCCCATCCTTGCCATTTAAGCAAAGAACTGAGAAAGTACTTATGTTTGATATTCTCCTCAGCAAGGTCCTACAAGCACTAAGTTTCCATGAACACAAAGGGGTGGGATAGGGGTGTATAGGACACAGACTTGGGTCATTGAAGAATGCAGGATACAAATTTGTTTTCTCTTTTAGCTATTTAATGATGCATGCCAATAGAGTTGTGGCAGCAATCTTACCTTGAAACGTACATGGGGTTTTTTCTTTCCTTTTTAGATAAGTACAACATATGTACCACTAGTCCACTTAAATATAGCTAAAAACTCAAACCATCAAAATCTATGCCAACATCATGTGGAGCAATACCCTACTCAGTACGGTTTGTCTTGCAACGAGTACCTCCAATTAATTGTTTATCCAAAATAATTCAGCAAGAAGTAAAGAGGCTGTCAGGGAAAAGTTAGAAGGCATGTTAGGAAGAAGATGACAGTTAAACAATGTGTGTAATATTGTATTTCAATTGTTCATACTGCATGAAATGTTGCATCAGTAGACACAGAGATAAACTGATTTTAAAACTGCACAGAAATATTTTCTTATCATTTTTTCACACCAAATTGGATATAAATAAATAGCTTCCTCTATTCTATGCTTTCTTGGGATATCATGGCATGCTTGACTCTAATATTCAGGGTTCTCTCGGAAGTGTATATTCCGTATCAGCAAAGTATGATTTCACCTGAGCAAGAGCCCTGTATCGATGAGAAATCTTGTTCTTCTCCTCCTTCGCCATCTCAGCATAGCTATAGCAAAGAAGCATTGACTTTAAATAGCATTGACTTTAAATAGCATTGACTTTAAATCGCATTGACTTTAAATAGCTATAGCAAAGAAGCATTGACTTTAAATAGCATCTCAGATTAGTTGGTCGCCTTTATTTCGAATTTATTGGCTAGTTCTCAAAACAGAAGCATTGACTTTAAATAGCATAATGATAAGAGCTTACGTCTGTTCATACCCGTCAGGTTGGAAGACTGGATCCCATCCAAAATCAGTCGGTCCCCTAGCAGTAACTATTTTTCCCTGAAATGTCAATCACAAATTATGTTACCGCTGCTAATACTGTATTCGCTTATAACAAACCTGCCTAACTGAGATATGTGAATGCACTGTTGAAAATGCAATCCTAAAGTAGTTCACTAGATAAGCAGTTAAATGTTACAAGGTCATCAATGTTGTAGTGAGGCTAGCTCTATGCATTGAGAAGTGAGTTCGCCTTTCAAACTCACCATGGACATTTCCGAGTTACTGGTGATGCCATTCGGTTTATTAAATGCTCCAGCAATTTTTGTCGGTTCGCCAGATCGGTTTTCATGCCTTATTTGTAAAAATTTCATTTTTGTTGTTTTGACGACATTCTTGTCTATATTGAGCATTTGGATCATCTTAAGGTGGTGTTACAACTATTGCACCAGAATGTTGTTCTGCAATCGAGAAGATCTCATATCTAGGCCTTGAGATCAGGACCAAGTGTGTTTCTTCCGACCTAAAGAAGATTGAAGCCATGTTATCTTGGTCTCTACCTGCTGATTTATACTGTTTAAGAGGATTCCTACGCCTTACTGGTTATTATAAAAGATTTGTCCAAGATTATGGGACCTTAGCAGCACTATTGACCACCATGCCCAAGCCAAATTCTTTCAAATGGGCAGATGAGAGTCGTGCTACTTTTCAAAAGCTGAAGGAAGCCATGACTTCAAGTTACTGTTCTGGCAATGCCAAATTTTCCACCACCATTCATAGTTGAGTGTGATGCTTCAAATCTCGGAATATGTGTAGTTCTCATGAAACAAGGACACCCTCTGGCCTTCTTTAGTAAATGAGCCCAAAACATTTACACAAACCAACCTATGAGAAAGAATTGATAGCCTTGACTAAAACCGTGCAACATTAGAGAACCTATTTGTGGGTACTGAAATTTTGGTACATACTGATCATTATAGTCTAAAATTTTTGTTGGAATAGAAAGGCATATAAAGGGGCTATACAGCATTGGATTAGTAAACTATTGGGCTATACATTCCTAGTTGAATACAAAGTGGGAAAGGAAAATAAAGCAGCTGATACTTTGTCCCGGAAACAAGACAATGTTGTGCAAACTATGTTTCTCCATTCCTTCCGTGAGTCACATTCAGGAAACTCAAACTATTTTACAGCATGATCAGGATGTTCAAAAGTCACAGGAACAGATCCAAGCTATCGAAGACTCCAGCCCTTACTCTTAGAATCAAGGAATTCTGTGGTACAAAAACAGGACCTTCATCCCACCACATCATCCCTTGGCTGACAAAATTTTAGCACAAATTCATAATGCCTTTCATGAAGGCTATCTTAAGACCTTTCATCCTGTTAAGCAAGACTTCTTTTGGCCAAGGATGAAGTTGCACATTGCAGAATTTGTTGCAGCATGTGACATTTGCCAGCGCAACAGGGTAGATCACCTCATGCCTGCTGGACTCCTGCAACCCCTGCTAGTCCCTCATGATATTTAGTCTGATATTTCCATTGCAGAATTTGTTGCAGCATGTGACATTTGCCATCGCAACAGGGCAGATCACCTCATGCCTGCTGGACTCCTGCAACCCCTGCTAATCCCTCATGATATTTAGTCGATATTTCCATTGATTTCATTGAAGGCTTGTGATACGAATATCCGAAGAGGCTAAAGATCCTTTATTTATATTTTAGTCCTTTTATATTATTATAATTGCTTAAAGGTCCGTAGTAATTTGCCTATATATGTGGCTAATTGTAACCTTAGAAAGGGAGGGGAGGAGATGGAATAGGTTGCATTCTTCGATTTTCTGTCCTGGTCTCTACTTGTCGGTCCTCGGGATCGTAACAACGTGGTATCGGAGCCGCAAGTAGACCATCAGGAAGGTGATTTTCAGCCTAACCACCGACTACTTCTCCGATCCCCACCTGTCAGAGTCCATATCGTATTCTGTTTGGCCTTACCATTCACCACCACCTCTGTACTATTATCCGGCCATCCCACACCCGCCACCACCTTATCATTCCCGCTCTCACTACCACTACCACCACCACCAGACTGCCTATGATTGGGAAGAATATGCAGCATGGCAAGACTATGAAGATGGGAGAATATGCTATTATAACCAACTCATGCAACAGTCTAGTTGGGTAAAGCCTGCTCCGCAGTTGATTCAAGTGGCTGATCAGGCAGTGTCTAGTATGAATTCTCCAGACCCAGTGTCAAAGACTCGTGAGCGTGTATCCCATCCCAGGTAATACGAGAAAGGCAGCAGAGGCAAGACACTTTGGAAGCACAGATGGACTCTGTTAGGTTGTCTCTCAAGTTTCTGCAGGAGCGCGACATGGCCGAAAATGCCACCAAGGGGATTGCGTGCCCGTTGCTAGCACAGCACCTACTGGCCATGTCGCCGCCGCAGAGAAGCTCCCGTTGGAACGAAGCACAACTATTCCGGCAATGGACACACTGCAGGAGTTCCCGACGGTCACTCTGGCAGTCGCCCTCACGCCAGCACCCACCCCATCCGACGACAACACAGTTTCACTTATTCCTCCAATGCCACCGGCAACACAGTCGCCCATAGGAACCATTTCCGTGCTCCCGGTGGGGATACAAGCACCACCCTTGGGCGGCGACATGCTGCTCGGCGCTCCCTTGACCGGGCATTCTCTATCGCCGACGACCCTCAGCCGACGCAACTACCCAAACAGGGCGGCCACTCCACTTCAGCGCCCGTTGATGACTCCTTCCGCCAGGAAGAGTTGTCTCCTGAGCCATTCTGTCGAATTTGTACTCAACGCGGCCATTGGTTCCAGAATTGTCCGTTCCGTCATGGCCGGAGCTTTGTATGGGATAGGGGAAAACAGGGGGCAGCAAAGGGTGAGGGGTCGAGCTCGGGACGGGGGGCTCGATGGAGTGATTAGTGACAGCAGGTCCTGTCGCGGTCAGAAGCTTCCTTCACAAGTTTCTATCTTGGTCCGAGTGTAGCTTCTTCCGTAAGCATCTGGTTGGTTTGTGGAGCAATTTCTCCCATCAGATGGTCAATATTTTTGGGATGGTCAATATTTTTGGGATGGTCAATATTTTTGGGATGGTCAATATTTGATTGAGACTGTGTTGAGCGGCGTATCAAGGATTTGGTTTGAAGAAGATTTTATCTCGGCTGGACGAGTGGGATTTTGTTAATCTTGACAGTGTGGGTCTTGAGAAGTATTTTGGCAGATGTGGGCCTTGAGATTTATTTTTGGATGTGGGCTTAGTTCATGGGCCACTATAACAGTTGGCTGGATGGACCCCGAATGAATAGGATTTTCTGCAAGGCTTCACCAACGTCCAATTTTCCTCAACTTTATTGCAGGATTAATTAATGCCACACTTGAGGTCAAGTGTAATTTTAAAGGAGAAGGTGGTGATACGAATATCAGAAGAGGCTAAAGATCCTTTATTTATATGTTAGTCCTTTTAAATTATTGTAATTGCTTAGAGGTCCTTAGTAGTTTGCCTATATATATGGCTAATTGTAACCTTTGAAGGGGAGGGGAGGAGATGGAATAGATTGTATTCTTAGGTTTTCTGTCCTGATCTCTACTTGTCGGTCCTCGGGATCGTAACAGCTTGCCCAACTCGCATGGAAAGACAGTTCTGTTTGTCATTGTGGATCATTTTTCGAAGATGGCTCACTTCTTGCCATTAAGTCATCCTTATACAGCTGGAATGGTGGCTAAAGTTTTCTTTGAACAAGTATTTCGCTTGCATGGTCTATCTGAGTCAATAGTTTCAGATTGAGATAAAACGATTACAAGCCTCTTATGGCAATAACTCTTTAAGGTAAGCGGCGCATCCCTCCAGTTCACTTCTGCATATCATACAATCAGATGGACAACCAGAGGCAGTAAACAAGGTCATACAAATGTATTTGAGGTGTTTTGTGGGCGATCATCCAACTAAGAGCACAGAATGCTTGTCTTGGGCAGAATATGCCTATAACACAAGTTTTCATTCTTCTCTCTCATCCCCTCACCATTTGAGATAGTCCATGCATGCCTTACCCCTAAATTGTTGAACTATGCAAAGGCCGTAGTAACTCTCCCAGCGATTGACAAAGAACTCAACCAACGAAATGCGTTATTGGCAGATCTTTGAGAAAGGCTACTTCATGCTAAGAATAAAATGAAACAATATTATGACCTTCGCCACAAAGAGGTGACTTTTGAGAAGTTGGTTTGGCCTAAGCTTCAACGTGTTTACTATGGACCTTTTCAAATTGAGGAACACATTTTTGAAGTGGCTTAAAGCTTAAAGCTACCAGTCGAGGCAAAATCCACCCTGTGTTTCATATGTCTGAGTTGAAGGCTTTCAAAGGGATTCCCTACCATGTGCTTCCTTTAATGCATCAAGGGCTTCCTCAGCCACACCCTCAAGTTACCATTGACACAAAATATTATTAAGGATAGAAGCAATTCTTAGTTCAATGGGTAGAACTTCCAAAATCTCTGGCCTTCATCCTCTCCTCACCCTTGAGGACAAGAGTGAATCTAAAGAGGGAAATGTTAGTATCTCTACAGGGAATCTACAAGTCTACAACCGCAGGAGGAATATGGATCAAATCCCTAACGATCCATGAGGTGCATTACGTGCAAGTACAAGGAACTAGGCGTTGAAGAATCAACAAACATTCAAAGAACCTGGACTAGCTTTATTTATTATTACCTATGATGTTCGGAATTTAATTGTGTAGTATTTAAATAGCTTTCTTTGTAAGGCTACGATCGTGAATACAAATCAAGAAAGTTTCTGTTACAATCGAATGGGTTTTGTTCTCCCCGTAGATTTAGTACAAGAGATTAACTTTATCTCGTTACAATCATAGCCAGAGGGAAGAAAAAGAAGGCTGATAAGCAAGCCGTGGCAGTGGCCATCCGAGATAAATCTACGAAGGTTCAATCACTCGTTCACGATCCAGGAATCTCAACGACGACTTCCAATAATTCTTTTATTACCAATCCTTGTAGGGCTCTCAATATTGGCTTAGTGAACTGCACAAGATACAGAGCAACTAATATAGAAGTAATTGAGCTTAACAATGTTCTCGGTAGTACATTTCCTGGTGTTCTAACGGATCAACTTGGAAGGGTTAAAGCTATTCGAGCGTACAATAACGATATCGTGAAAAATTTACAAGAGAGCAAGTACATTGAGGGTATTACTGGAGACGGTGTCAATGATGCACCCGCACTGAAGAAGGCATATATTGGTATTGATGTTGGCGATAACGGATGCTACAAGAGGTGCCTCCGATATAGTGCTCACAGAGCTGGGTTTGAGTGTCATCATTAGCACAACCCTGACCAGCAAAGGCTTCTTCAAAAGGATGAAGAACTACACAATTTTTGCCTGTCACCATCACCATCGGTATTGTGTTTGGTTTCATGGCTACTGCACTTATATGGAAGTTTGATTTTTCACCATTCATGGTTTGGATCATTGTCATTCTCTAGGGGTATTCAAAATGCATATAACCGAACCTGGCCCAATATTTGACGTGTTTTGTACATTTTTTTTGGTTCATATATTGAAATTTGAACTCGAAAAATTTCAGGTAGTCGGATTTCAAGTATTGAGTATATTTGATACCCAAAATCCTAAATAAAAGCTTAAATAAATTTCTCTATCAGGTATCACGTATACTCGATATGCACCCCTACCATTCTCTATGATGTCGATTTTTTAATCTATCTATAAGAGGAGATTCTATGAAAAATATAACCGTTTCTTTCATTTCTTTGGGCTACTGGTCATCCAACGGGAGTTTCGGATTTAATACCGTTATAATCATTATCATTTCAGAGGATCAGGTGAAGCCATCTCCATTTCTAGATAGCTGGAAGTTGAAAGAAATCTTTGCCACGGGCATTATTCTTAGAGACTGTCTTGCTCTGATGTCATTTTCTTCTAGTTCGACCTAGGAGCAGACTTCTTCGTTGAGAGGTTTGGAGGTTAGACACATTATCTTTGTGATACGATCACAACAACTTGGTATCACGTAGTTGGTCCTATGTTGAATGTCCGTGATTGTTGCTAATGGTTGCTTTTTGGAATGCACAACTTGTAGAAACGTTAATTGCTTTCCATGCAAACTGGGTTTTACAATAATCAAAGGATGCAAGACAGACCTTATGGAGGGCCTCGATAATATGGTATAGTTCCTTTCGAGTAAACATGGCTTAGTTCTAAATATCATCTCACGCTTGAAGTCAAGCGTGGTATTCATGGAGGGAGTGATATTACAATTCATGCTATAGTGAGGCTCTATGCATGGAAAAGTGAGTTCGCCATCAATGTTGTAGTGAGGCTCTATGCATGGAGAAGTGTGTTTGCCATCAATGATGTTTTTTTTGGATAAGTTGCCAACAATGATGTAGTGAGGCTCCATGTCCATGCATGGAGAAGTGAGGAAATTAATTCTCACAGGACTCTGGTTATCAACTTCTCCATTAAATTTTAATGATCCTTGCATTTAACTAATGTCTTTAGCATTCCTACCACCTCTATATAAGGAGACACTTTGTGCGAGCACATATCCATCTATGAATGAAGAAGCTCTCTTTTTAGTTAAATAGGTTTTATTCTCCCTTAAAATTCAACAGGTTTTTGTTCTCCCTGTAATTGAGTTTATTAGGTGTGTTCTCCCCACCCTAGAGTTCAACCAGTACTACCGTTCTACTTGAATACGATACAAAGATAGTAACAGTGAACCTTTCCACAACACAATTAGGTACCAAAAAGCCTTTTATCTTGTATTTTTCTTTTGGGAAATTCAAGAAGATTGCTGATCTTAAGTAACTAGCACAATCCATCAGACAAGGTTACAGGTGATCTAAGATCAATCTAAGATGGAAACTTTGTAGTATTCACTTCTTTCACTTTATTTTTACTTAAATTGCATAGAAGATCTCCGACATTCCAATGACTGAGATTGTCTGAGTTGAAATGCTAAATGATTCCTTAGCATATTATTTACACTTTCAGAGACCACGGACAATAAGAATTAGATCCCATCAGTACCGCATTCCAGCTATAAGCCCAACAAAACTTGGTTGAAGTCCCTAAAAGGGTTGTTCAGCCCGTTGCCTCAACCATGCATCAATACTTATCAGTAGAAAATGAAAGCGGAATAATAGTTTTCCCCCTACTTTTTCCCATTGTCAACCACTTACGTTCTTAGTAACTCAACTAAGAAGGAATATTTTGCATCGTGAAAGGACCTGGCCTTGAGTATTGAGTTCTGAAATATCCAACTATGGCAGGTAAATTTAAAACAGTAAGTCTATCATTTGAATTTGCTTACATATGGAGAGCAACTAATATACTACTGTTTTAGCCGGAAAAAGAAGACATACCAGTGTTTTCCCTGAAAATGTAATTGGTTCTACATCTGGCCCAAGAGCAAGGGAGAATACACAAAGAGCATAAGCGGATTTATCCTCATATGCCATCAATAAATTGTTCAGGCCTAGATGAAAAAATCATACAAGAGACTTAAGAAAAATAAAGTTTGCAGGACTTCTAATGAATACTTCAAAATGCATCCAAAGAGTTAAATAGGGAGCTACAATACCTTCATGACCAATCTTCTGCAGAAACCACTTGCTATAGTTTCAAGTCATCCAATTCAGAATGAACCAAGGAACAAAGATTCAGAATTTTTTTAGGAGAAATTTATGAAATATGACCAATTATTCAGTATTGATGCTTGTTGACAAGTTCAACCTAAATATCATAACAAGATGACAAGTATGCCATGCAACTGTTACAATAATTCTACTTCTAACACCAGCAGTAACATAAAGTGTTAACAGTCTATATATAGGCCTAGTTATAGGAACCACTATAATTGTACTCTCCTAATATATCTATGATCTGCGTGCATATACTATAGATACAGTGTGTGCGTGGGTGTTGTACATGAAGCATGAATAGCATAATTGTTAAGGTATTAGGCGAAGCCTAGGTGAACTGGGTTAGCTTGGTTGCCTAGGTGAACTGGATTAGCTTGGTTGCCTAGGTGAACTGGGTTAGCTTGGTTGCCTAGGCGAACTGGGTTAGCTTGGTTGCCTAGGTTCGCCTAGGTGACGGCGCGACACTTTAAAGATACACAAATGGATGTAAACATCACAAGGATAGCTGTAGAATTCGTAGTAATGCTTCAACGTATTGCTGGAAACAGAGAGCCCGGTTATGTAATGCCGAAGTAAAATGATTACTTTGAGAACCCAAACTCCTAATATTACATACATTCACCAGTTGCTCATCTATATGTCTAACGTGCACACAAACGTGTGGTGGGTGCAATAAAATGAGATTTTGGGTAGTGGTTCAATCAAACCCATTCTTCATGCAAAGGACACAAATCAGGCATCAACATGGCGTTCCTTCGGTACGATGATACAAGACCCAACTACACCAACCTGTCCAAACCCCAAATGATACGATACCAAGAACCAAATACAGCAAAACTACAAATATGATACATTATGTCACACTCCCTCTCATTATAGGGCTTTCACTAAGCCATCACAGAGTCAACATCCCTTTTCTCGAATGAATACTTTATGGGGCGATAAGAGTGCTTCGTGCAAAAAAAGTATAGTAATAAAACTTCCCAAACTACAATTCCTGCTCTGCGAACGCGTTCTCCTCCTGATCAGCCAGATACCAAAAGCCGTCAACTAGGCGACCTCTGGCCTAGTCGCCACAAGGCGGTAGCCCGACATTTTACCCGCCTTGGCTGGCAGTCGCCTCCTGCCTAGGTTTCGCCTAGACAAGCCCTCAACAACAATGATAAATAGGTTGAAAAACATAATCTTTTTTATTCACTGTTTTTGCTGATGCATGTCTGTCATCACAGGTTCAGGATTCAACTTAAGCAATCCAAAGAATAATCCATGAACACAGAGAACAATAAAAACAAAAGCACCTAGGAAACAACAATGAGCCCGCAATATAAGCTCAAGATCCTCTCCACATAATTAAGACAACTGTTTTTGGATATGAAGGCATGATCATTCAAAGATACAGAATTCAACTCCTACAGTTGGTTTCCTATATGGCTGTAGATTTTCCATGTGTTAGCCATCTATTGATGAAAATGCACATAGAGCATAGGCAAAACAAGGAATACAAATTTCAACATAACTTCCTCCAGACAATAAACGTGCAAGGTAAACTGTAACAAGAAGCTCATGGAGTTAGATTTTTCTGAGAGCAAGTAACCTATGTTTTGAGACTTCAGTTGGCTCTGGTGTACAAATGGCATTAATAGAAAAATGGTATTAATGCAATTCTGCCGGGTCAGATTCTTTAGAGACTAGTCAAACGTTTCACTGCATGAACGTAGGAGCAAAAATGCTGAACTATTTAAAAACTATGAGCAGGCACCTAACATGTAAACCACACATTTAAAAACATAAGAATCTCAAGTCGTATCAGAAAGTTGTACTAAAATTGAGATGCCTGATTATTCCTAGTTTTAGATCAGCTATCAATATTGATATTTTTTCATTTAGTCAGTCAGGTCAGAATTGAAAGCTATCACAAGTTATGAGACAAAATTAATAATCAGCTTCTTCATAAGATTGAAGGCCATGTTGCTGATCATGACGCCGCTCCTAGCATATCCTACGTGAGCTCTAATAGTTACCATAGTCACACTACATTCACTATTTACAATGCAAACCCATAAGGTAGGGAATCTAGCTTGCCATAATCTCCACAGGCAAGAAGGGATTTTGGAGTGCACAATAAAGATGAACTTAACCTTGTTGGAAAGATAGGCATGGAACTTACATGTAAGGCCCTGCAATATTATTTTAGCCATTAGTCAGTACATACAGATATTGAGGAGAATACGATCGAGAATATTAGAGATAATCCTTCCAAATCATTAATTTCCCATTCTATTGTAAGAAGTATGACTTATGAAGACAGATTAGACACTACCTGGCAGACCCTTGAGAGCATTGAAGCAAAGGCAAGTGTCTTCCACCATTACCGGCCCATTTACCTTCGTTTCAAACGAATAAGACATGAAAACCCATGAATTTAAACTATATAATTCTCTATTAGGCATTTCAACAAACATTTACATCATGTTGTACCTCTTTTGCAGCTAGTCTGGCCTTTTCTTTGGAAATTTCCTCCGGTTCCCCTTGCAACTCCGGCACTGAGTGGATAGAAATAACATCAAAACAAAGATACATAGAGATGAAGTTGTAATTCGAGCCAGGTAGGTAAAAACACACAGTCGATCTTAATGGAGCGAAAAGGAATAGAATTTCCAATTATTTGAACCACTTCTTCCAGCTTCTTTGCGTTTCCCGTCACGAATGTGACAGGCTGTGACAGTACGAGTGCTCTGCCAACAGCCAACGACGCCATAGATTCCCACGCGTCCTCTTCTATTGTCTTCACAAATCGAATTTTGCATATGGGGCTATGGGTACCTCAGGGTCCGCTCCCGTTTGGTAAGCCAAATAAAAAGAAAAAGTAAAAAAAATAAACTATTTTTTTTTAAATCCGTGTCTACTGAAAAGCTGTTTTTGGCTTTTGATTGACTTTTTAAAAAAAAGGTGTTTTTATAAGGAAGTTATAAAGTGTTTGTAGGAGCTTTACGGTGACAAAAGTTTAAAAAAATTGTATAACAAAATAGATATAATGCGGAATTTTTTTGGGGTATTTTGATATTATCGATTTGTATATAGATAAAATTATCTTAAAAGTGAATTTTTAGATATTTACAAAATTGTCACCGACTTAAGCATCCCAGAAGCTACTCCAAGGTAGCTTTTGACTTTTGGGCTTTTGAACTTTTGGGAGCTTTTCCACCGCCAAAAGCCAAAATCGCAAACAGTGTCAAAGGGGCTTCTGCGATTGAAAAGCCAAAAGCTGCTTTTGAGAAGAGCTTGCAAACAGGCACTAAGGCTGTGTTTAGGAGAGCTTATGCTTTTGCAGAAGGACTTTTGCAGAAGAACTTTTCAATGTGTAAGAATAATTATATCACATTTAAACTTCGAATTAATTTCAAAATTGCCACTGAGAAAAGCCATTCAAAAG
>JAOYMZ010014581.1:0-19985 GCA_025802335.1 Pinguicula primuliflora
ACCTTATTCGATCACTTTAATTCGACAATCGTTATGAGACAATAAACAATACATAATTATATTACATATATGCTCAATGTTGGAATTAAATCCAACTATGTTGAAAATAATCCCAACACATATAGCATCCTTGTAAGTAAAGACTTGTAGGTAGTTGGTGACTATCGTATCAGGACTTATCCATACGTCGTCCTAGAGGTTGGATACAATGAGCATATTCATCATATTTTGTCCAATGCCAGGCCGGACTGGGGTGGATATTAAGAGTACATAGGGGTGGCAAGATTCTTTTTTTTGTTTAGTTAAAACTCGTCCATTAGTTTTGAACGGGATTACACGTTACTGAAAAAAGAGCTACTATCAAGCTCGAAATGTTCGTACAAAAAAGAGATCGAATACCTAAATAGTGCTAGAGCCACCAAGACTCATTTATTACATGCCAATGTTCGAGAATGCGGCCGTCCAGCCGCCAGGGCGGGCACCTAAGCGGCCAGAGACTCAAACCCGGCCCGCTATGGGCCTATATGGAGTGAAAAGCGTTCAAACTGTTGGGAGGGCAGCCCAAACCGCTTGAACAGCCCGGAAAGGCCGTAAAGAGAACTAGACGGCCAGCACAGCCCCATACCAACCCAAAAAAATATTTAAAACTTTTTTTAATGTAGGCTGGGCCAAGCAGCCCAGACCCTTGACCAGACCGCAAAGGCTATAAAAAGGCCTAACCAGCATACAGCCAATGCCGACCAAAAAACAATTTAATGTAGGTTGGACTCTTGGCCCAACCTAAATAAGCACAGCCGCACAAGCCCATGGCTTGATAGCGGCTCTGCTCGACTTTTGTTCCACAACGATTTAACATATATGTGGGAAGCCATACACTTCTCTATAAATTAGTCTATTAATTTAATAAAAAGATTTTAAAAAAAAACATTAATTTACAATAAAATAAAAAAATAAAATAAAAACATTGATCGGCTTAGCGCTGCCTAGGCGTCCTGGGCGCTGGGCGGTCCTAAAATGCTTTAGGACCGGTTAACGTATTCTCGAATACTGTTACATGTACTGCTTAACTTTAAAGCTAATGTTCGAAGTAATATAAGACCTATACCAGTTGTCTTCTTACCTTGCCATCCTTGTATCCTGAAGCATTGTGTGTTCGTGGCTAGTTTTCCTCGAGTAGTTGCTTTCCTGTGTTGTATCCTATGCATTCGCTGTATTGGTTGTTAGGGAGGTTTGAGTAATCTGTTTATCCTTTTGTAGCCCTAGGGCAAGGAAAGGAGGGATTGTCTCAGCTATAAAGATTGACTCTCCTTACGTTGCTCTCCATTTTGCTGGTTCGATTGCCATCTTGTTTTCTTTTGCTCTGCATAAAGTAGGAACCAACATAGTGTGTGCTGATAGTATGTCCCTTACCTTCTTTACCTGACTCTACAGGCACCACATACATTTCTGTGCAGTCGTTATCCCTCTATGGATCTCTGGGGTGGCCACTCTAATAGTGTGATTGTATTTGCAGATAGAACATCCCCATCCGACAAAACTCGGATCCATGCATCTGCACCTGTCGAATCTTGCTCCCAGCTATTAATTTTCCATGTCTTTGCCAGTATCAATTCTCCTGTGTGATCCCTCATAATGAAGCTTGCACCTGCAATACTTGTTGTTAGTGAGTAAGAGGAACAAACATTGATTTTGAATGTACCTGCTTCTGGTGGCTTCCATCCCACCAAGATCTTTGGAGATGCTGGGATCAGCTCGATCTGGAGACCCTGGAGAATTGTGTTTTCTCTTATTGAGTGTGTGGAGTGTAACTTAGCCAGATTTGAGATTTGCGAGAGGAGGCCTGATATATTTCTCTGCGCCCGTGAGCAAGATATGTCCATTCCCTCAGCTCGTTTCCCACACCTCTGCCTCCCATATCACCAAGTTTCTCAGGATTTTCAGAACATATAAAGTGACTCTACTTTCTCTTTTCCTTTTCCCGTTGTTTTTCCTCTCCTCCACAGATGTAGCTCCTGCAATTTCCAGTTTAACCTCAAAATATGACTAGATGCCCTTTGCTAGGTCTCCTTCATAGAGCAGGTGGTATATAGTTTCGCATTCCAGATTGGTTCTACAGCATTCACACTTTGGAGAAAGCAAAATCCCTTTCTTTTTGATGTTCTCGTCTACTGCCACCACTTCATGAGCTAGTTTCCAATTTATGTAACTGATCTTCAGCGGTAGATGTTTATCCAGCAGCCTTTAAATCTGTCCTGCTTCTCATTCCTGCATCGCAGCTTATTTCAAGCTGTTTTGACAGTGAATTCTCCATTGTAGCTAGGTTCCCAGATCATTTCATCATTGGCACCCTGCAAATTGCTTCAACAATTTGGCCATGGTTTGGCAAGATAGCTTGCAAAACGTTCCTGTTCCATGTATGCCCCATCTTCACTTGTGAAACCAATAGATCTGGAAAACTTACCGGGATTCCAATACCTAGGATTACATCTCCTAGCCATTTTTCCTACCAAAAACTCAAGTTCCCTTGTCCCAGATTCCATCTAGTATTATGTATCATTGTTGTCCTGATGGAAATAATCCTCTTCCAGACTCTTGAATCTGTGGGGTTCTCCTTTACACAGGCCAACGGTCCTTGGGGAGCATATTTTGCACGCATAAACATTGCCCATATAGATTTTCCTTCTCTCAACTGCCATCATAACTTTGCACTCAACGCTTTGATTTGGTCTGTCGTACTCCTTATACCCAGACCACCCTCTTCAATTGGCATACAGATACTCTGCCATTTTTTCCAATGGAGTTTCCCTATTCCATCTTGTATCCACCATAAGAACTTTGCGAATAATTTCTCCAGTAGTTTTATGACAGACTTGGGAGGCAGTACTGTCATTAGAAGGTAAACCGCCATGCTCGTGAGACCATGTCTGATTAACATGATTTTACCTCCATTGGATAGGTAGGATGCCTGTCATCCCTCAAGTCTATTTCGAACTTTGGAGATCAATGTATTGGATATCCCCCTGTTTTGTCTACCATAATATAGACGACATCCAAGATAAGTAAATGGGAAATAACCTCTTTGCATAACAGTTTGTTGGGTTATAATCTGTACTTGTCTTGCTGTTGCTGTCTGTGAGACTAAGAATTCACTCTTTTGGAGATTTACCAGCTGACCAGAGCAGGCCATGTATGCCTTTAGTATGTCTGCTAATTTTGTTAGAGATCTTTTTGTTCCTCTAGTGAACAGAAGCAGATCGTCTGAATAAGCTAAATGAGAGAGAGGTTGATACCCAGGTGGAACTTTGAAGGGGGTGGCAAGATTCCTCTTTCCCCCTCATCCAAATATTTTTTTTAGTAAATTATATTATATTGATTTAATGTGAGTGAATACATCAAATTAAACACTCATTTATAATTCCGACTAATATCATCGCTCGCTGGCAAAATTAACTATATCAATAGAGAGCTCATACACAGTAGATCAAAACCCTCTTGCTCTGACAGGGTTCCGGTGAATTCTTGCCGGAATTTTCTGAAATCCTATTTAGGACTACTTAACCTAAGGAAAAATGCGAGTGTAGGGAATGATAGGTGAGTGTAGGGAGTGATGGGTGAGTTAGTTAAGCCTGTGTCTGAAACCAACCAAACACTTGATCCAGACGATATCTGGTGGGATAAATTTACAAAATCATACTAAATTCTTGTTACTAAATGGACTCATGGGATATTTCGCTCTTGAATTTCTTGCTAGCCGATCCCTAAAACCGTGGGGGAAATTTACGAACCACAGCCGTGTCCACATCCTCCATACAAAGGCCGGACGATTGGATGAAGAAGTGCAATTTTTGCATAAAACTAGAGAGATGTTTATGGGCAGTAAATGTACAAATATCCAACATTGATCCCAAATTCAACATGATTTAGTTAGTTTGACTTGAGGGAAAATGTTTGAATACTTGTCTCACATGGATTGGATAAATAAAATTAAATCAACATATAAGTAAATCTGACACATCAAGATTTTTTTAAAAAGACAATAATTTTATTGATTTAATAAAAGAAAAACAACCTTTTGTGTTATTAATTACACAGGCCATTTGGCCCAACCCGCCACATCAACTCCTTTAATCGCATTTATAATAAATTTGGCTCCAGGATCGAATGTTTACTCCACTTGCTTGAACACTATCTTTCTTCCTTGGTTGTATCGTCAATTTACTGTACAATTCAACACTGATATCTGTGATGTTCCTCCACTTTCCCGATTAGTGATTTGTCCAACTGGCCAGATCTGGTGAAGGAACCTCAAGGTTTCAATGATAGTGTCTAATATTTTCCTTATAGGTTGGCCCACACGTGTGTTAAAAAGAGATAAATAGGGGAAGATTTGACTCAATCTTCCTCATGATTTCCAAGATTAAGGAATTTCCTTAATCTCAGGATTTACCCTAATTGGGTGTGGTTGTCCTCTATATATGACGCACTGATGAAGAGTTGTAATGTGTGAAAAATGGTATAATGAGAATACAAAGCTGGTCCTTTTATCCGTGGATATAGGCTATGCCGAACCACGTAAATTCTTGTGTAAATTGTGTTTTACATATCTAAATATTCGTGTCTTCATGGTATCAGGGCAGGGGACAAATCCCGGTATCGTCATTTACCAATAGAAGAAGTGTGTGTTTGTGTAATGGCCGAGACGGCGGCTGCCCTAGCCGAGGCGGCGAAGGTCCTTGGCGAGCAACTCGCAATGATCCTGCAAGATAAGAAAGATGCGTTAGTCCTGAAGGATGGAAGGGCGAAAAGTGTAAGTCAATGAGATATAAAACTCGCGAAAGTTCTGGGTAATCATAATTATCCCATATGGAGAAGACGCATGGAGATAGCATTAGGTGGCTGAGGCCGCATTGAACACATCACCGGCGAGCCAACACCACCCAAGGGAGGAGAACCTGGATATCAAGCCTGGTGGGAACGGGATCTACAGGTCTTCGACTGGATTACATCAAATATGGAGCAAAATATCGCTCGACAGTACCTCAATTTCCCTACATCCCGTGAATTGTGGAAAGGTTTAGCCAAAACCTTTCAATCCGGTGAGGATAATCTGCAAGTATACGATCTGACTACTAAAGCAGAGAGTCTGAAATAAGGTCAGTTATCGATTGAGGAGTATTATAGCTTAAGCAATAGTTTATGGATGGAAGTTGATAGAAGGGAGCCGAATCCAATGAAAGATGTAGAGGACATCATAATTTACAACGAAATGCAGCAAGAACATAGACTGTTCAAATTTCTTCATGGCCTAGATGGTGTCTTCGGTGTAATTGTCCGAGATATATTGAAAGAGAGAGACTTACCGGATATGGACAGCCCGTACGCCACCATCCGGCAGGAGTCGGCGCATGGAAACATTCTTGGACCCATGGGTCAGAGTAACGGATCGAGTAAAAACTCGAATGAACCCGGCAGGTCATGTCTCGGATCAGGCCTCATCATTCACCATGGGCCAAATCCAGGTCAAGGTACTGGGCCGCCAAGTCCGAAATCTCAAACAAACACCGGGCCGGGTCGCAAAGTAGGCAAGGCCACTTTGGAGGAGGAACCGGGGCATCTACCGGGTCAGGGCACAGTTCTAGAGCAGAGAACATCCAACCAACGAGACGTATGCCGGCAGCCACCATCCCTTGCCAACCGCTGCCACCATCCCTCGCCAACCGCTGCCACCGTCGCAACGACAGCTAGATTCTGATTGTGGTAACACCAACACATTCCGACCTTGCGACACTCGATATTGTGATAACTGTGGAATACAGGGACATATACGACGAGACTGTAGGCAAAATAATTTCACAAGAGGCAGGGGGAGGCGGCTCGTTGGAAACTGGTCGAACAAAGGTACTGTTGCCATGGGTGAAGGTTACGAAGGAGATGATGGAGCAAATGAGTTCGCAGCCATCGGAGTGGGAAGGCGAGCACCCACCTGAGGCCACCACCGTAGCTGCGATTTTTCGAAGAGAGATAGAAATCACAAAGACGACGTCTCAACTTTGAGAGAACTGATGAAGGGAAAGGAGGTAAGTGAAGGGATGAGTGAACACACAGGTGTCGAGAACCGAGGTAACATTGACAGAAAATTCAATTTCCGTTTCTATCCCTCCGATTCTAGGGAATTCGATTGTAGTATCTGTACTGGCATCGTTAGTCTTGGGCAAGAATCTAACTATGCAGGAAAAGGGCTTGGACCGTCAGAACATGGGCCGCAAAAAAATGGATCACGGTTGCACAGTGCAGAAAACAAAATGGCAGCAAACATGACTGGGCCGTGAGGGTCCAAGCCCAAAGCTCATTCCAGTGGCCCAAAATATTTTATGGACGGGTGTTTTGGTAACTCTGATGATGATTTATGTTATGCCTTATTTAATTTGAACAAGAATAAATCTAGTGAATGGATTTATGACTGTGGTGCCACCGATATTGTGACATATGATGCTTCAGATATTGTGAGTTCTCAGGTTTCCCGGAAGAAGGTCATACAGACAGCTAATGGAGAATCCTTATCTATTAAGGGAGCTGGGAGTGTGGAGTTAATGCCATCCTTGAAACTATCTATCTAATTGCTTATTTGTGCCGGAATCGTCACATAAGTTACTTTCTATCAGTCACGTGACTAAGAAATTAAATTGCACCGTACTTATGTATCCCTCCTTCTGTGTGTTGCAGGATATCCGGACGAAGGAGATCATTGGGCGTGGTACTGAAAGGGCTAGGCTGTATTATGTGGATGAAGTGACTACTCCAGGGACAATCTGTGAGACCAAAGGGACTGAAAATGCAGGATGGTTATGGCATTGTCGACTAGGTCACCCGTCTGATAGGTACCTTAAAATGTTGTTTCCTAGTTTATCGTGTTTTCTTATTCAGTGTGACTCATGTGCTCGTGCAAAGACTCATCGTACATCATTTCCTAGTAGTTTGACTAGATCTGCAGTTCCATTTGAACTTGTTCATGCTGACGTTTGGGGACTAGCCCCGGTTATTGGTGGTAACAGTTTGAAATATTTTTTGCTTTTAATTGATGATTGCATCCGAATGTGCTAGGTTTATTTTCTGAAAAATAAGTCAGATGTGTTTGGCAAGTTTACTCAGTTCTTTAATATGATTCGAACACAATTTGGGGGAATTATGAAAGTCTTTTGTACTGATAACGGGGGGAGTTTGTGAACTCATATATGACAGTTTTTCTCTGAGCATGGCCTGGTGCACCAAACGACTTGTCCCTATACTCCGGAGCAAAATGGAGTAGCAGAACGGAAGAATAGAATTTTATTGGAAATCACACGAGCGGTTATGCTTGAATCTCATGTTCCTACTGTTTTTTGGCCTGAAACTGTAGCTACTGCAACCTACTTGGTGAATCGTCTGCCCACCAAAGCATTAAAGTTAAAAACTCCCCTCCAGGCCCTAACATCGTTCCTACGGGTATCACCATACCTCACTATTCCCCCTCGTGTATTTGGCTGCTCAGTGTTTGTTCACGTACTTAAGTCTCAGGGTACGAAGTTTGATGCATGTGCAATTAAGTGCGTCTTTGTTGGATATGATGTAAATCAGAAGGAGTACCGTTGCTACGACCCGATCTCTAAGCAGGTGTATACTACTGTCCATTGTGACTTTGTCGAGATGGAGTTTTATTATCAGCCTAGGGGACTGGGGGAGAGTCTTAGGACTGATCCCCTAGACTGCATGCAAATGCATCATTACATGTTCCAGCTCCAGAACCTAGTATACAGCCCACGCCCACGCCCATTGATGCTTCTCCAGATATCGAGGTGAGGATTCCTACTACTGATGCTATCACACCTATTTCCATAGATATGCCTTCTATCTCTCCTATGCAGGTTGATGTTATGGATCGTGAGGTTGCTCCTCCTACACGAGTCCTACCTCCTCGAGCCACTTGAGGAATTGCAGTGAAGAGATTCTCACCAGACCATATTCCTGAATCACAGCAATATCCTATAGCTAACCTGTTCAAGTGGAGAGAGCCTGGGTCGGCGAGAGCATTCGTGACTTCATTATATCAGGAGGACATTCCGAGTAGTGTGAATGAGGCGATCTCCAGATATGAATGGCGGGAAGCAATGAATGTGGAGATGAGAGCTCTGAAGGATAACCAGACTTGGGACGTTGTACAGTTACCTCATGGAAAACGCCCAGTTGGATGCAAATGGGTTTACACGATCAAGAGAAAGTCTGATGGATCAGTGGAGAGGCTTAAGGCAAGACTAGTAGCTAAGAGATACACCCAGACCTATGGGGTGGACAATTCTGAGACTTTTTCACCAGTGGCAAAGATTGACACTATCCGGGTTCTACTCACCATTGCTGCTAATCTCGATTGACCACTGTACCAGTTAAATGTGAAGAATGCGTTCCTTCATGAGAACTTAGAAGAAGAAGTATATATGGATGCACCTCTGGGATTTTCTCAAGAGTTTCATCCAGGAGAAGTATGCAAACTGAAAAAGGCCTTGTACGAATTGAAGCAATCACCTAGAGCTTGGTTCGGAAGATTCACCATGGCAATGAAGAAGTATGGATATGTGCAGTGTGCAGAGTAACTCAGACCACACACTATTCACAAAGAGAAAGGATGGACACCTGACCTACTTATTGCTATATGTCGATGACATGATTACCTCAGGGGACGACATGACAGAAATTGCTGCACTCAAGAAACACTTGTTTATGGAATTCGAGATGAAGAATCTGGGGATCTTGAAATACTTCTTGGGTATTGAGGTTATGAGGTCTAAGTTCGGAATTCACATTTCACAAAAGAAGTATATACTAGATTTCTGTACACTGTGTCCTGTGTGTTTATGAGTTACAACTAGTTTGTTTGGGTGACGTCGATTCATAGTTAAAAAAAAGACTTTACTTAGTTTAAGTTTCTTTACACTGTGTCCTGTGTGTTTATGTTGTACAGATTCTTAGTGTGCATCAGCAAAAATGAGCATGACAAATTATCTGCAGATCAGTTTTGGTCAAGAAACAATGGTAGGAGAGCAGAACGAAACGAAGTTAGAGGTGTTTACGAGTCTGGTAAGCAAATTGGGCATCCTTGATAAATCTATGATAAGATGATGAGTGATCAGCGGAGAGAATGTTAAAGCTAAAGGTATAATTGCTTTTGCTATCATTTCCTAACATATTATTATTTTTATTGATTTCTAAATTAAAATATTAAAATTTTAATTTATTATTAATGCACTGCAGGGTTCGAATAAGCAAAGAAACAATTTAAAAAAAAAAAAAATTGGTATCGTTACGGCCCATCGAACAGATGCTTAATTCATAAAAATCATTTTTGCGAAATTACAGAGAAAAAAAATGAAGAAAGAAACAAAATGGGCACATGTTGGAGATGCGATTTTCCACGACACCACTTCTAATACAGAGCTGATACATGGCCCGCGGCCTGTATCCAGCACCTACTCGACCGGCCGGAACGACACCAATTTGTTTTTTCAAAAATTTGCTTCTTTGCTGATTCGAATCATGCACCTCCTCTTCCCACCAACTTTTCACCATCACCTAGAGCTAACTCAGTCACTGCGCATTTTTTATGTTCTAAGTATAGAAATTTATTATACCCACTTCCTAAACCCAAAAATAGAGAAAATAAGATTAATATTACGGCGGCTTCGTCGCAAGAAAGCTAAAACTCTATTCTATAAACTCAACACTTAAATAGCATAAATTCTAAACCTTATAAACACTACACTTTAAGATTCAATAATTTTTTTTTATACTTTTTGGGGAATTAATATTATGGCTGTTTCGATGCCGAAAAATAAAAAATCCTGTCGTATAAACCCAAAACTTAAATGGTATAAATTCTATACCTTATAAATACTAAACCGTAAGATTCAATAATTTTTTATAATTTTTTGGGAATTAATATTACAGCGGCTTTATTGACGAAATCTAAAATCTCATCCTATAAATCCAAAAAATTTAATGCTATAAACTCTTAAATTGTATAAACCCAAATCTTTTAAAACTGTTTACTTAATGATTAAATCAATAAATAATGAACTAAATTAATTAATGAAAGAAAAAATGAACGATGTCGGATTGCTGTGTCCAGCAACCGTTGGACACAAACCGCGGGCCATCTATCATTTTTCCTTCTAATACCACATCAGGCACACTGTGTAGAAAATTACATGTAACGCTCCCTATGTGTAAGATTTCCGGAAATAATGCATCATAAAGTTTTTTTTTCTTGTCCAAACTTTTATCATCTTAATTTGCGTCATATATTAGAAACCATATTAATTGAGAGATGTTGGATTGACTCCTAAATATCAGAACAGATCTGATAGTTAAATACGAATACGAAATCGTACCTTTATAGCGGAAGCTAGGTGGATCGTAATATTCCGGTTGAGCATATCTTTAATCGGGGCTACCAGAGTTTTGACGGTATTCCACAACTCATGACACTCCTTCCGAGATAATGAGGCAACACTTTGAGATAACTATGAAAAGTGGATTCTCAATACATGAGAATAGAGTAGAGTAATGACTTAAGCGTTAGGGATATGAGAATCTCTTTATTTATAAGAGTAAACATGGGTCTATATGTGCTAAAGCTCATTTAATGTAATAATTATCTAAATTACAATTAAATAAATTAATTATTATTTAATCCTTAATCACATTGTGTCATAATTACGGCAATGTCCAACAGCTCCTACTCGACTACATAAGTTGTATTGTTAACGTAATAACGTATTTGTCTTACAGCTCTCACTCGGCGGCACAAACTGTATCCTAACAGCTCCCACTCGGCTACACAAGCCGCAATGGGTTGTTCAAACTTTCTCTCAATGTTTCATACGAGTAATGAGTTGTGTGATCAATATTTATAACAAGTAATGTCATGTTAAGTCATCATCAAACTAACATGACATTTTTAAAATGCTGATACCCCAAATCCTCATTACTTCACCGATAGCTACGGATTCCCTTTAAGCTATACAATATTTGATTACATACATAATATAACCATCCAGGCAAATATTGTGAGCAAGACAGATTGTTCTTTAAATACTAATGACCATTCATATCAACTCGACTGCTTTCCTAGCATGGTCTGCATGACTGTTAAGAACCAAAGCCTTTGGATTCATACTAAAGTAGTATCATCAAGCCTCAACATCAAGTCATAGCTCTAAGTTGAAGAGTAACGCCCAGGGTGGACCAAAAAGTCCTGTGATCACACAATGACAATCAGAGAAAAACTATTATCATATTCAATGGCCGTTCTATAGCACACACAATATGATATGTGTGTCATCGTAAGGCTCCCGCTCAGATGGCCATGTCACGATCTTATATCATGCGAATGTAGCCATTGATAAAAACACCTAACCTTTATCTTATACATTCGGATTTAAAGTTTAATGTGAATCCAGTTATTTCACATTCGACTCTCACTGAATCTCATTTCAGACCTATCGAAGCGACCGATTTTAACTCTATCAGTCTCAACATTCCCGCTACATAAGCGTAAGGGTGATTCCCCGTTTGATAAGGCCAATCGTAAAGCTTTGTCATATTCTATATTATGCCTTTGTAATTGATTTGCAAACTCATAATAATTGCATAGCGTGAAAAAGAAACGTTCTTCTATTTTACAAATCATGATCATGAAGATGTCGTCAAACCCTACGCATTCCTATATTCATGATATGAGCTTTAAACATATATCTAGGAACGGGTTTGGTCATTAATTCTGCAATCATCTTGTCAGAATGAATATACTTGAATATAATATATCTTTATTGTCCAAAACAAAGGAATACCTTTTATGTGCTTCGTTCTTCTATGGAACTTTGGATCATTAGCGAACAAAATCGCTATAATATTTATCGTAATAGTGACCATACTCTATTTCCATAGTTGACATAGCAATGCAATCTTACTTATTATTGCACATGATATGACTCCCCTATCGTGGATGATGTGATATCTAGAGGTGAACTTAAACTCACCAAGACGCCTCCCAATCGACATCCATGCATCCTTTTGAGTACATATCTCTCTCTTGATAATACAATTAGATCAGTCATACCACATAGGTAACGAATGATTCACTTAACTGCTTACCAATGAGCAGCTCCCGAATTTCTTTGGTGACAACTCACCAGTCCAACTACTAAATAAATGTACAGTCGTTTACATAACATGACATGCATTAAATGTCCTATAGCACTTGCATAAGGAACTGTGTTCATCTCCTCCTTCACTTTATCTATTATGGGGCATTACTCGAGGCTTAGTGTTAAACTCTTATCAACAGGTTTCGAGTTATGTATCCTGAATCGCTCAAAGATTTTATTTTTTGAGACAGACCCAACAATCTCTTAGAATGATTTATGCAAATCTCAACTCGTAGGACATACCTAGATTCACCCATATCCTTTATCTCAAAGATAGATGACAACTATTATTTAATGGAGTTGATCTTTTCCATGTTGTTTCTGGCCAACAGTATGTCACTGATATATGGAAAATGAAACAAGATTCATTCCTTTATCCTTAAGACATACACACAATGGTCCTCATCAATCATGATGAAACCATACAATGTAATGTCTTCATGAAATTACAGGTATCATAATCTGGAATACTATTTTAAACCATATATGAATCTCTTAAGATGACACACTTGTCTTCTTTTCCTGTTGAGACAAACCCAACAGGTTGATCCATGTAAATTTCTTCCTCAAGAATTTCATTGAGAAAGACAATCTTTACGTCCTTTTGCTATAGTTTGATATTCAAATAGACAACTAAGGCCAGAAGCAGGCGAATAGAGATCATTCTCACCACAGGAGAAATATCTCTTCGTAGTCAATACCCCCCAAATTGGGTAAAGTCTTTCACCTCGAGTTGGGCTTTGAACTTTTTGGTTAATTCATCCATATCGTGCTTAAGCAGCATACCCATTTTTCATCCAGTTCGACATTTTGGCAGATCGAATAGTTCTCAAACCCCATTTATTTCCATTGAGTCCATACATCCTTTATGGTACTAATCCATTTTCACTATCGGGCTAGTCCATGTTCTCACGATAAGAGTTGGACTTTTATACTTTGAAATGTACGTAGAAGAACACATCTTCGTCAATCTGAAAGTATCCTCAAGGAACTCATCCATCAAATGACAGAATTTTCAATTACCATTGTCTAAGAGCCACTCCCACTAACCCCAAAGTCAGTGGAATTCGTAGCTACATCTGTATTAAGTACAGATGGTTGTTGATCAACTTGTCTATTTGAATGACCACTCCCACTAACTCGTTGGTCGGTGGAATTTGTATTCTCATTAGTTGAAGGTATTAGAGACGGCTGATGAGGACTGACCTTATTTGCATTTACACCATCATTTGGCAAGCTCGCACTTGCAATATGCGGGAGTTCCTGATCAAATTACCTATTTGAAAGAACCACTTCCACTAATCTGTTTGTCAGTGGAATTTGTAGTATCATAGGTAGATGGTATTGGAAATTGCTGCTGAGGGCTGACTCCATGTGTATTCTCACCTTCATTAGGAAAACATCTTCTTGTAAAATACGAAATTTCACTATCTTTTGTGTTTTGGTTAACATATTCTTTCCCACACCTAGAGATAGTGACAGTTCTCATTGTAACTCATACAATTGACCACCCTGTCTTATATCACCGATAGTTGGGAATTGATCCTTCTAGTATGTCGACATTGTGACTATCAATTCCAGTCATGCCTCCATTCGAATATTTGCCGAACAATATATATCATCTCGCATGTTCAGGATAACGAATGAACAACCGTTTGGTTGCTCTTAGACCAAGTTTCCATGTTGACAGGTTTGGTCATGCACATAGCTGCCAAACCCCATGGTTGCATATGGTCTAAGATTGGCCTCCTCCCATTCTATAACTCATATGGAGTGGTGGGCACACTTTTACTTGGTTCACAATGGAGGATACGTGTTACCGTAAGCAATGCATCTCCCCAAAAGTTTATGGATAGGCGCTTAGCTTGCACATCATGACCCTAACCACGTCAAATAAAATACGATTCCTGCATTCTGGAACAACATTTTGCTGCGGAGTGTATGGAAAGTAAGTTTCCTTACAAAGTTATTTTCATCAAAATATTCTCTAAAAGAATCAGAAAAATATTTACAACCATGATTAGTCCTTGAAATGTTAACTTCTCGGCCTAACTGTATTTCAACTTTCACCACTTAGAGCTTGAACATATCGAGCGCTTCATTGCAGTGTGATAACATACACACATAACAAAAACGAGAATAGTTATCTGTAAGATGAAAAATGGAAGTCTTGTGGCATACTTTACGCACATGGGCAAATGTCAGGATGAACTAGATAAAAAGGATTAATGACTCGATAAGCCTTACTAAAAGGCCTTTTGCTAGCCTTGCTACCTAAGCAAGGTTCACAGATGGGCACTTTAGCCCTTGTGTTGAGGTTTAAAAGGCATCACTTAGCTAGTCTATTAAGCCTATCTTGACTAATCAAGTCTAGCAAGCCATTTTACAGATTAAGAGTTTTACTTGCATTGGAGATTAAGGAAAGGAATGAACTATTTAAACTTGAATAAATGTCATCCAAATCTAGAGCACAAAAATCATGTTTGTAAGATTCGCGATCAAACACATAGTCGCCATACATGATTCTTAAACCATTCACTTTGAGATTAAAATCAAATTCCAAATATACTAACCAAAGAACTCTCCAAACAACAACATATGGCGTGTACAAAAATGGTGTCATGCAATGGCAATGTGTTCCTGCCACGAAGCTGAAACTGGTAATTGCAAATGTCCACACCATTTTTCTGCGGCCCATTTACACTGCCGCCCCATGGCTATACTTTGTGTTCCAACACCATAGTGATGAAACTTGATAAACCCAACACATTCATTTACTGCGTATTGTTTAGCTCTTGGTCAATCAATCCACATTGGAAAAAATTGCAACTAATGCATAGGAGCATGTGTATAACTCAGGGTTATTGCGAATGAAACGTACATTTCTATATTCGGGACATACTCGAGAGAAATGATATTTCTTTTCACAGTTGTAACACTTTATATGCGCTATATTCTTTGGGCTATTTTCCCATAAATGTTGTTTGTGTATCTTCTTCTTTCGTGAGATTTTTCAAGACTTTCGAGTCTCCCCCATGAGTCGAAGAAGGCACAACCTTCATCCTCTTACTCAATGCACTTAGCAATATTAGCGAACGTCTTGATGTTCATATTATAAGTCATTAAGATTGTAAAAGGAGTCCAATAAAAATCCTCGGTTTCATCAGTTAGTGAACGAATCACATTAACTTTTTTCTCAAATTTATAAATGTTAATCCGCCAACCTCTAATTCACACAGAATAGAGTTCATAGTGCTAATATATTTCATTACTGGTCGACACAGATCGATCTTGTATTGGAGCTAGTTCATATGCAAGGTACGAAACCTTGAGTGTGAAATCTGACCATATAACACATCTTTGGATTTTTTCGAAGGCAAAGTGCTCTAGAACATTTTTTCGTGTAGGAGAGACATACTCTTCCTAGCCAATATATCACAGTTTTAGCTTAATGAACTTATAAGAGAGGTTGGTTATAATTCTTCGGGTCTATTTCTATAAGTATATTCAAGGACATTAGGCACAATATTTATTTAGGTTTTTCTATAGGAGCATTTTGATTAAGTATCATTTTTGAAAACTTCGCTATGCTCGTAATCATCACACTTTACATAACTAACAAATTCAAAGAAAAAACTAAACGTTCACACTTGAAACATATTCAAGTAAAGAACTTATGTAACCAACAAATAGTATTTTTCAATTTGGTTCTTTGAATTAGAGTATTTTAATAATTTGTACATGCCAATATGTATTGTCACAAATTATTAGTTAACGTTTAACGTTTCAAATTTATTATAGCATACAGCTATAAGACGAGTTCTGAACGCATTAAATGAATTTGTGTCGTGTCACATTTACCCTTAATCGATTCAAAAATCACTCAGTTGGTAGGTACGCATACCAACTTTCTAGACAGTGATTTTTATTCCTCATGAAAGATCTTGGTTTCTAGTGAGGTAACAATGGTCTCTCTTAATTACTAGTTCTAGACAGTCCGACATGAGCACGATTAATGCAAATGTTCTTTTAATATTCTGATTTTATGGTAAACTGTAATTATCATAAAATAATTTTATTGACACATAATCAATAAAAGATGTTGTTGCATACAATTTTATTATTGTTTGTTCTCTTTTGTTATCATTCGGAACACATTCCAATAATAAAAGAAATTTGCAACATGCGACATGCTTATAACGTGATAACACATAGTCAATTAAGCATACTTTCGTTCTCAAATAAAATCTAATCATATATGCTATGAATTTAAATTGCACATAGCATAAATAAATTCAAATAAGCATACCTAGAATTTAGAAAATATTTTATGCATAAATATTCCTAAACATTTATTTTTCATAATTTAACTAATAAATTAAAATGCAGAAATTATTTAACACATATATAATAATTAAGCATGCATTTAACAAGTTAATAAATAAATTGCATTTAGGATAAAATTACATAATTAAATTCTACACATGCATATTAAAATTATTTTTGAATTTATTTAATATATAAATAAAAACAAAATAAGAAACTTAATTAAAAGTTTTTTTTATTCAGGCACCGAATAAAACAAAAGCGAGGCTGCCACGTAAAAGAAGGAAATAAAGAAAAAACATCATCTAGGTTTTTTCTTTTCTCAAAAAACAAAACGGCCGCCCCCTTTTTTTATGACTTGCCTTTAGGGTTTCGAAACCCTAAAATTCCAACCGCCACCTTCCTATGGTTGCCGCCACCGGAATCTTTGATGTCGCCACCATCCTGCCGCGTTCCGGAGGAAGGATTCACGTTCTGCTGGTCAAAAATCGACTTTCGTGCCCAAGATGTTGGCACGTGACATACACGCGCTGCCGCCGATAAGGTTTCTCCGGCGTGTGACGGACACACGCCGTCGCAGGTGTCTCTCCTCCAGATGCGTGACACACACGCGCAACGGCTATGGCGGCCATCTCCGGCGGTGGCGGCGGTGGAAGCGCAGTGGACGATTTTTATCGGAAAACACACAAAGTAAATTTGATTAGTGTCCGAAAAAACTCTAATCGAACATAATCGATTATAACCTGAATTCGACTCTGATACCTCTGTTGGATTAACTCCTAAATATTAGAACAGATCTGATAATTAAATACGAATACAAAATCGTATCTTTATAGCGGGACTACTAGAGTCCCGACGGCATTTCACAACTCAAGACTCTCTTTCCGAGATGATGAGGCAGCACTTCGAGAGAACTATGAAAACTGAGTTCTCAACACTTGAGAATAGAGTAATGACTTAACGTTAGGGTTATGGGAATCTCCTTATTTATAGGAGTAGATATGGGCCAATATGTATTAAAGTCTATTTAATGTAATAATTATCTAAATTATAATTAAATACATTAATTATAATTTAATCTTTAATTACATTGTGACATAATTACGTTAATGTCCAACAGCTCTCACTCGTCTACATAAGCCGTACTGTTAATGTAATAACGTATTTGTCTTACAGTTCTCACTCGGCTACACAAGCCGTATCTTAACAGCTCCCACTCGACTACACAAGCCATAATAGGTTGTTCAAACTTTCTCTCGATGCTTCATACGAGTAATGAGTTGTGCGACCAATATTCGTAACAAGTAATGTCATGTTAAGTCATCATCAAACTAACATCACATTTTCAAAATGCTGATACCCCAAATTCTCTTTGCTTCACCTATAGTTACGAATTCCCTTTAAGATACACAAAATTTGATTACATACATAATATAGTCACCCGGACAAATATGATGAGCAAGACAGATTGTTTATTAGACATTAATGACCAGTCATATAAACTCGACTACTCTCCTAACATGGTCCGTATGGCGATTAAGATCCAAAGCCTTTGGATTCATAATAAAGTAACATCATCAAGCCTCAACTTCAAGTTATAGCTCTAAGTCAAAGAGTAATGCTCACGGTGGATCAAAAAGTCTCGTGATCACACTGTTAAGATAAGGATTTGAATAAATACTTTCCTTATTTTGTAATCCCAAAATCTTAGGGATCACATCCTTAATTGGAGGGATTTTGATTATTCTTTGTATATATAAATTATGTAGAGAAGACCATGTAGTACAACACAAGAAAAAGAAAGAAAAAACGGAAGAGCTCTTCGCATGGAGTAGGCTATTGCCGAACCACGTAAATCCTCATATTTTCTTTACAATTCTGCTTATTATGGTATCAGGGCAGCATTTTCGATCTTGAAACCTGCATTAATCTACCTATATTTAGGTATTTCTCGGCATACATCGCCATCAAACATGGCCAAACACGTTGTTGGGTGTTTGTTGGGGGCATTAATGGCCCATTAGTTTTTCTTAATTAGACTTATAAATATGCTTTTATTTATGAAATTCAATCTTTGCTTTGCTAAAAAAAACATGGCCAAAGACCATGGAGCTGCGTCAGCCATCAACAATCTCTCTCAACAGTCTGTTCAAGACTGTCAATGTCTCCGACCAGAGAGGAACATCATGGCGCGAGTAACTGGTTGTTGGCTCAATCACACACCAGATTTTGGCCGCCAGTATGTTAGTTTTTCTATCCACCAATGTTTTCGGCTGATGTTTTGCAATCTTCAATGGGTTGGTGTACTTTCCGGAGGATTTCTACAACCTATGTGGTCATATTTTAATCTATCCAGGCACAGGCCACGATCGTGTTGTGCGTTTCCATTCAGCATGTATTCTTTGCACTCGTGTATTGTGGGAGTATGGTTTTTCGGGGAGAATCCCCAAGTTGCCGTCGAGACTCTAGTCAAAGGAAAATTTAAAGAGCAAGTCGCCGTCACTTCAATTTGGAGAAGATGACTCAATAATAGGTTTTGACATGAAAAGGGGGAAGCAACAAGAAGACCCCTTGTCTCATATGAGTGGTGTAGAGATTTTTAATGATGTGGCAAATATCATGGACAATGAATATGTGGAGGTGAAAACCAATCTGGGCATCTCTGAACAATTTTTTGGAAATAAAAATATAGATCATGTATCTTGCGTGAATATTTTTTTTGACAATTCAAAAGTATATTTATATATTAACAAAATTTTACATCCCGAACGTCCTCCCTTTTTCTCTTCGTCCGGCCATCCCCGACGAGAAGCACTACATCATCGTTAGCGCCGGTACCGGATCCTTAAGCCACATTTCTATACTATCGAAAATTACATTTTTCTTCTTCGTCTTGATCTTGTACCAAAACCATAATTTGAGGCGAATGTTGTGTGCGATTTCTTCTTCGCTGCCGATTTCACCAATGAAGTGCTTGGTGTTCCCTGTCTTCCATAATTGCCACACACAGACGACCTGCGTGAATATAGTTGAAAATGGTAGAGGAAAAAATTATTCTTGGATATTTGAATGTGGGGCGACCGATTCGATCACACACGAATTGTCGGATATTATCTCTATAGAGGTTTTGAAAAAGAAAGTGGTGTAAACGACGAATAGTGAATTTGCCCATGTAAAGGGAGCTGGAACTATTGATATTTCTCCTTCTATCAGATTATCAAATTTCTTATACGTGCCTTCACTATCATATAAATTATTGTCTATTAGCCATGTTTCGAAGGAGCTTAACTGTGTGGTGATGATGTATCCGTCTGTCAGTGTATTACAGGATATTCGTTCGGGGAGGATAATTGGGCGTGGCACTGAGAGGAATGGCTTATACTATGTTGACGAAGTGGACTCGATGCTGGGAAGGACACTCTT
>JAOYMZ010014591.1:0-19980 GCA_025802335.1 Pinguicula primuliflora
TGAGATTCAGTGTTAAAGATACATCAAGCGGAAATGAACTTTCATTTTCACAATCTGAACATATCCACATTTCTCATTGTGCAAATGACTGTAAATGGAGTGCTCACTTTTTTGAACTATAAACGTTGATTTTAGTTTTTTTTTTCAAAGTCTTACCAGTAACCAAATTCACAACCGAAGATCTACCTTTTGGTCATCTAAAATTATCGAAATAGAAGTCGTAAACTGGCATATAATTCTGCATAAATTTTTATGGTCACATAATTTTCCATCAACTCTACCGTTGACCCCTGGTATTTCATTGATTGCCCCAGTATGCCAATGAACGCGCCATAGATTGACCGAATTTTCTAAACAAAAACAAAAACATACCTGTTTCCCAATCAATTCCATATCTGCAAAATCTCCCCGCTTGATAGTTGGACGTAGATAATTCAACCGTCCCGGTCTACAGCTCTTCAAATGTACTTGGGAAGAGATGCACGTTGGATAGCTCCACCAAGGTCTGCAAAATGCAGTTCAAATTCGGGTTTGCAAATTACACAGAATAGAGTTCATAGTGCTAATATGTTCCATTACAGGTCGACACGAATCGATCTTCTATTGGAGACAATTCATATGCAAGGTACATAACATTGAGTGTGAAATCTGATCATATAGCACATCTTTGGGCTTTTCGGAGACAAAGTGTTCTAGAACATCTCTTTCGTGTAGGAGAGACATACTCTTTCTAGCCAAGATGTCGTAGTTTTGGCTTACTGAACTTATCAGAGAGTTCGGTTATCGTTCTTGGGTCCATTTTTATAAGTATATTCAAGGGCATTGGCACAATATTTATTTAGGTTTTTCAATAGAGCATTTTGATTAAGTATCGTGTTCGAAAACTTCGCTAGGCTCGTAATCATCACATTTTACATAACCAAAAATTTCAAAAGAAAAAACTAAATGTCCGTACTTGAAACATATTCAAGCAAAGAACTCATGTAACCAACAAATAGTACATTTCAATTTGGTTCTTTGAATCAGAGCATTTTAATAATTTGTTCATAACAATATATATTGACACAAATTATTAGTTAACGTATAACGTTTCAAATTTCTTATAGTACACAGCTATAAGACTGGTTCCGAATATATTAAAAGAATCTGTATCGTGTCACATTTACCCTTAATCGATTCGAAAATCACCCAATTGGTAGGTACGCAGACTAATCTTCTAGACAGTGATTTTCATTCCTCATGAAGAAAAAGAGAAGAATTGAAAAGCTCTCTTGGAGACACTTGGAGCTAGAAACTGCACCTCATCCGTGTTAAATTGCACCTCATCCTTGCTGACGTGTTGCCCACTCATTGGTCAGATTAATTTTGAAGACAAAATCGAGCTATCTTAATATTTAATTATAATAGATTCTAATAGGTTAATTTACATGTATTTAATGTTGTTGTTTGTGCTCAGTATCCGACGGCTGAATGATTATACGACTCACTTAAAATAACTTAAAAGAACGTTAAATTGCCAGATGAATTATACAAATTAGAAATGAGCACAACAACTACTTTTGAAACACAGTATATCCCTCTATTTAGGGATCTAGTAAAACATGTCCTAACATCAGAATGGTTCCTGGCATACTTGAAGCATGAAGTAGGAAATGGAGCAAGAACTAGGTTCTGGAAGGATGTGTGGTTGGGGGAGCAATCAATTGAGCAGTTATGCCCTAAACTATACCAGAATGCAGTAGATAAGCTAGCTATGGTTAATGAAAAAGGCAGACTAGAGAATACCTAGAACTGGGCTTGGCTTTGGCATAGGCACCTCAATGAGGAGGAAGAGAAGGAGCTTACAATGTTGACAGGCCTTCTTGAGCAAGTGCACTCCAACCCACTGTCAGAAGATGGCTGGAAATGGAAAGTAGGGTGTCAGCTAAGATATCTAACAAGTGAAGTGTATACACGCATAATGACTGAGGTATGGGATGCAGATGACAGCCCGCAGATTGCATCTAACGCTTGGCACAAAAAATCTATACCCAAGCTAGCTGCGTTTACCTGGAGGATATTGCAGAACAGGATCCCAACAGCGGATAATTTGGCACGAAGAGGAATCAACAATGCAAGCCTGTACTGTCCCCTTTGCCAGGAAGAACATGAGACAATTGCGCATCTCGTTTTTCAGTGCCCGATAACATGCAAGATATGGAAAGGGTGTAGTGAATGGATGGATTTTGCAGGAAACCAAGCACAAAATTGGGAGGAATTACTTACCCTGTCGCAAAATCCAGCATTTTCGAGTAAGCTCCGGCCAATCTGAACTCTTGTGTGGCAACAGATTGTATGGGATGTGTGGAAATTGCGAAACGCGGCAATATTTTGACAAGAACAATGTGATGAAGATTCAGTCCTGGAAACTATCAAGATGAGAACATGGCTTCTCCTGCGGGCAAAAAATCTGTTGGGCTCAGCAATTGGGCTAAGTGCTTGGGGTACTAGTCCTATAAATTGTATGTAGAAATATCAAGAGTCCAAAATGGTGAGGCCCAAGGCCTAAGAAAAATGTATCATGTAAATATTTACTCAATAAAACTCCTCACTCATCCAAAAAAAAACTCAGGATCCAGAATGTCATTCATGGAAAAAGTAAAGAAAAATATTTTTAAGATCACAAATACGCCATTTACTGCTTATTCATGCTCTACTTATGAGTTTTGATCAGTGGAGGAGGTCAATGCGGCACTAATGAATTTTATAATAGAATTGTTGTTGGAGTTAGGTTTAATTAAATAGATGAAAGTTATTTTAATAATCTAATATTTAGTTTGTTATATATAATTAAATAAAATTTTAAATAATTAATTTTAAGGATTCGCGCAAAATACCACAGGTTCTAAAAATAAATAGAATAAGTACTAGAAGAAGATTATGTTTTGCAAATTCTTGTGCTTTTATAAAAGTAGTTTCTTATGAGGATTTTAAAAAAAAGGTGCTTTTCTAAATAAGTTATAAAGTGTTTGCAGCGGTGGTTACGGTGACAAAAGTAAAAAAAGTAGTGTTTGTTTATATGGACAAAATTATTGATTGCTATAGCAATTGATGGGTATTTTAGTATTATCGATTTATTTATATGGGTAAAATTATCGTAAAGGTGAACTTTGAAATAATTACAAAATTGTCACCGTTTTAAGCCTCCCATAAGCAACTCCATGAGAGCTTTTGACTTTGGGTTTTTGGAGAATTTTTCACTGCTAAAAGCCAAAATCGCAAACACTTTAAAAAGGCTTATACAATTTTTTTTTGGTACGAAAGGAATTCCATTAATATTACCGAGTTTACAAAAATGGATACGAAGCATACAATGCTTTCATATGCTCTAATGTTCGCTAATTTGAGAATAAACGACTAGACTACATATCAGCAATACACTGCATCGGATTTGAGACCCATTCTCTAAAGTTGAGAGATAGCCCATTCGGATTTCTTGCTTTCAGCCAGTGCAGGAGACGGACCTGGACTTGTGTGATGATCTCAGCCGCCTCTTCCGGTTCGATTTCGTTGTCGAAATGCACTTGGTTCCTTTCTCTCCATATGCACCAGATGGTTACTTGCCATAATGCTTTTCCTATTTTCTTGACCATAGGGTGCTCAAAGTTATTCATGTACTTGGAGAAGTGCCAAAAGTCAAAAGTAACTTTTGAGAAGAATTTACAAACATAGTCGAAATACTAGAAGAAGTACTAGTATTTCTGTGCACAACAGACCTTTAATGCTCCCAAACCCGTGGCCCGCGGGTTTAATGAATGAAACACAAAAATGTGGAAAAAATATAAGACTATGAAGAAAACAAATCGCATCGAATTGGTGCAAACTTAGAAGAGAAAGCCTCTGTAAAATCGACATTATTGAAAGTTTCGAATTGTAATTACAATTCGCATCTTTCTTATCCATAATCGAAAAGTATTGTTTCTTCTTGTCACAATATCCAGATTCATTGCTCAAAAACCCTTTGAAAATTATATATAGCCCAATGTTCGATGTTATGTGTGAGAAAGAATGAGGTTGAAAAATCATCTATTATGTTTAATTGTGTCATGACATTGTTAATATCATGCTTATTCATGTAGAAATTCCAAGGGGTTGGCCTAGTGGTAGAAGCCTGAAACTTAAATATCCAAAGTGGGTTGAGATCTCAGATTCGATTCCCACTGGGTGCAAACAATTTTTTGGGGCCACGACCGCGGGCTAAAGGCCCGAGTCTTACCTGGTCCATGTGGATGAGGTCGCTTTGCATGGATCACATGGATTAGTCGAGCCAAAAATGATTTCGGATACCATGGTTATCCAAAAAAAATGCTTATTCATGCACATGCAACTTGATTTCCTGTATATGTCGAATGCAATGTTTATTCATGTAGATTTCCTGTATATGTCGAATTCATCATGTTTATTCATGTAGATGCAAATGGGTTCATGTTAATGAGTTGTCTGCTCAACCTGTCGAAGTCACAAAACCATCTGTTGCATACTGTTGTTTTGCAAACAGGTATGAATTATGATGATAATGAAGGTCCATCTTCAGTATATACATATATACCTCAAGTTCGGGCTGAGTTGATACCCTGTGCGGGCAAAAATTTAACAGCTTAGATGATACACAGTTGTTTTATAGTAATTATGCTAATGAAGCTGGTTTCGGCACACAAATTAATGATAGTAAGCGAAAGGAAGATGTTATTACTTGGCGAGAGTTTGTGTGTTGCACAAAAGGAATCAAGAGACAAAAGCCACAAATAGAAATCATACGACATCGTCAGGAGTTAACAAGAAAGAATTATCGTGCTCGATTAAGAGTTAGTTGGGATCGACAAGCTGATAAATATGTTTTCACCATATTTGATGACGTCGAGGAAGACTCATTTTTTTGCGATCTCACCGAAAGGTAACCAAAGTAAAAAAAAAGTATAGCAGATCAGCTACAACTTGGAAACGTCCCGTCATGCCAGCAAATGAACGTTTTAGAGTTAGAAGATGGTGGGTTGCAAAATCTAAGTGGTTAAATGCTATGTACAAGATTTGATTTCAATGGATCCCACCACATACAAAACACATATGCTTTGAGATTTTATTACAATGTTTAAGAGGGGTGTGAGAAGCTTAAACATAACAAAGTGAAAGCAGTGTAGGATAACCTGAATATCCTCAAATGTCGAGGTCTAGATTCATCCCTGACTATATTTGAAGTACTTTATGGCCAATTTGATTTGGTACATTTGAATGGAGTTCCTTTGAAGAAGAAGAGATTGATCTCATCATAAATAATTGATTTACAAAATAAAAAATTATAGAATTTTGTAAATTAACAAAAATTATTAATTTTTTACAATCTAAGCACATAAACAAATAAAGTATTGATCTCACAAAATTTTATAGGGGCAGGTTCCGGTGATATGATTTTATACATGATTTTATATATGCACGCCACTAAGATTGTCCGGTGACGAAGTTGGGCACATCATTAGAAAGTTTATATATTGTAGATGAAAAGCCTCATGTTTAGTATCGGTTCCGGCGACTCCGTTGCTGGAATTTTCTAAAACCCTATTTAGGACTACTTAACCTAAGGGAATTTATAACCCTCCGTTAAACGGTGATAACGTCGTCGGAATATCAACAAAACTTGAACATATACAATTCTATGCATGGCCTTTCTAATTGTGCAACTAATTTTGACAGCGGGTAGTGGTGGGTATGTGTTGTGCACGGTTGTGCTCAAAGGGGGCTGTGCAAAAGAGTCTGATTCGTTAAATATAAATCGAAGGACTAAATCCTACAAATTCAAGAATTAAATCCTATAAATCCAAATGTTAAATTTTTATTTTATTTTTAGTACAGAAATTTTATGATGCGTACAATTTGGTGTGCTTTTCCTTCCCTCCAACTGCAGATTCTTCTGGGCACCTGAGGGAAACCTAAAGCCCGTGATTTTTTCCAGTCACGTCTTCATTACAAAATTCAACGTCAAATCAGAAACTTTTCAACTTATCCTTTCTTTGCACAATCATTGCGGACTTTCTTGCAACATAGTGCTTTCTTTTTTTTTGGAATTAACTACATTTCAACGGGCAACGATCGCCGGATTTAGGTTAGGTTCAGATTTAGCCATTTAGTAGGTCCATTTTTTTGAAATTGTTCATCTTGGAGGAATTTTTTTCTAATTATAACGAAAAAGTATTTTAGAAAATGTTAGATAGATCTTAGACAGTGCTTATGCGGTCTAAACGACCGCTAGATGGACTTATAAACCCTAAACATAACTTATATAACTTATGAGAATGATGGACCTAAACCCTAATACCCGAGCTGTGGCCAGGTTCGATTTTAAGTCCCGGCCAACTCTTTTTAAATAAATTGTCCTTAGCTCAAGCCCATTCGCAGTTTTTCTTTTTCTTTTTCTTTTTATTAATATGAAACAACATTTAATAGGTAAATATTTGGAAGACTCGATCCCGAGTCCTCGTAAAGCAGTAAGGCTTTCCAAGCATTTAATCTAGCTGGTTATTTATCTTCATATTGAAATTTTATTATATTTACTTCTTTTATGTACTTTTAATAAATCGAAAAAATTAAAATCCAAAACATTATAAAAACATAAATCATAAATTTCAAAAACTAAAATTCTAAATACTATAAATCGGTAGGGAGACCTGGAGACATGATCTTTTTTTGTCATTTTGGTTATGTATTTCATATCTATAATTCTACTATATTTTCTTTCAACTCCAATCTTATGGAAAGGAATAATAGATCTCATTCGTTCAACTACGGTTGTATGTTCATACTTCTTTGTTATATTATTCTTACTTCACTTACTTAAAAAGTCAATATTTACATTATCTTATTTTCGATTTGGTGGCTTCCCTTTCCGTTATTAGTGTAACAATTGAACGAGCATTTTCAGCTATGAAGAAAGTCAAAATTATTCTTCGCAATAGAATGAAAGTCAATATCTTTCAAATTCGATGTTTTGAATGAGAGTTATCCAGTAATATTGATGCAGATTATGTTATCGATGAATTTTTATAATAGAAGTGGTAGCCAGCGATTTATTTAGTCTTTTATTGTTTCATTATCTCAGACTCTGCCTAAGGGCTGGATTTACTGGATATGTTTGGTTTGGTTTAGTTTATTGTTTCATTATCTAATAACCAGATTCAAATTATGGTATGATATTTAATATTATTTTAATATTTTTTTATTATTTTATTTTTTTCATTTTAAAAAATAAAAAAAATGGATCCTAATATGGTTTTAGCCCAGATCCAAAATTTAGGCTAGTTTCGCCATTGAGAATAAAAGTCGAGTTCATAGTCACTACTCGGTATTCTATATTGGCACTTCTAGACATCTTCCCAAATCTTTATCGTGCAGTTGGAAATAGTTTTGTGAAACCGAATTTACTGGAGAACATTGTCCTCTTGACTTATTGGAGATTGGAAATCATATTATCGAAAGATGTAGAGGACATCCTTTAGCAATTGTTTTTGCTGGTGGGGATACCGGATACGGCTACTTCCGGTATGAGACCAAAAATTTTGAAGCTCGTCCTAAATCGAACCAAACCAAACATACTTAGTATATCCCACCCTTAGGCAGGATCTGGGAAAAGTAGGATGTACGCAATCATACACCCATCCCTCAACAGGATGAGAAGATTATTTCCGTAGAGATCCTAGTTCGAAAAAATAATAATAATAATAATAGAATACAAAATAATAATAATAAAAAAATAGAAACAAATTTAACTAAAATAACTACATATCCAAAAATAAATAAATTACTACACAAATAACGATGTGAATTTATTTGACCTTCAGGGGTTAGTGGACGTTGCTTAAATAAATTTTTCGCTTCGTCAAACATAGAACATTGGAGATTATCTTATGAGATTTAAAGTTTTAATCATAAGGTTAAGAACTATTTAATTAAGGTTCTAAAAATTTTCCTTGAGGATGTGGATTTGATCGATATGCATATACCTTCCATGAGATAATTCGGACGACTGACAATGATAATAACCATACATATATAAATTATGCATAGATAACTGTATAAGTACTCTCGTTATCAGTCGTTAGTAGTCAGTAAAGCTAAGAAAAAGATTACTAAAGCCGGAAATATCATAAAGACAAAAACAATACAAAATATATTTTAAAAAATCTTATACATAGAACAAAAATGGGGATGTAGTTCAGATGGTAGAACGCTCGCTTTGCATGCGAGAGGTCTGGGGATCGATACCCCGCGTCTCCAATTAAAATTTTTTTTTGATTTTTTTTAGTTTCTTCAAGGTTTATATGGTCATAAACGTAATGCCAGGATTCCTCCATCATATGGGATGTAGCTCAGATGGTAGAGCTCTCATGCGAGAGGCATGATGATCGATATCCTGCATTTCAATTTTATGGCATTTTCTTTTTGATTTAGAGATTCTATTTTATGATCATATTATCACGTGTTATAATATTTAAACAATCAAGGATGCTACATGTATATTATAATTCTACAGTGCCCAACTCAAGTTGACCGAAAATTTAACACCCTAAATTTAACAAACGAAACGACATCACAAAAGTTGGGCAATGTGAATTTTGGGAAGATGCTTAAAACTTATGCGTGCAGATTTTTTCCCATTGCATTATCCTGTTTCAAACCGCCCTTTAGGCTTTCTTTTTTCTCTTTCTATTTTTTTTCGTTTCTATTTTTATGATTATTTTATTATGTATAGTTCTTTCTCCTATATTTTTTTATAACGATACAATCGGTTATCGTTCGTCGCAACGGACCCCACCATAATAATCAGCGCGTTGAGTATATCGATTTGAGATGTCATTTGATATGACTTCGACACAATTTCGACGGTACTAATTTCAGAAAAAATGTAATTTTGCGCACCAGTGACTTTAGCCACGAGCAATAACTAGTGTCCAATAATGAAGCGTTTTAATTCCGATGGCACCTCGACCTCGTGGGCAAGTTTACCCAATATTTCTTCATCAACGGTTGCTTTTAAAGCAAACATCACTTTGTCCGCTTCAATTCTCCATCATCACAAGACTCATGTGACGTCTTCTCTTGTTGATTGTGTAACTTCACTCCATCGACAATCTCCCACAAAACTTGATCTTGTAAGACTACATACCTGGTTCAGAATTCGTAAACTTCTTTGAAGATAACAAACCTGACACAAGATCTGTAACCTGCTCCGAAGATCACCAACCTAGCTCAGGATCCATAACCTGCTCCGAAGATCACCAACCTGGCTTAGGATCCATAACCTACTCTAATACCCAATCTGACTCAGGATCAGTAACCTATTCTGATACCAATTGTTGAGATCACGAACTATCTCTAATACCAATTATTGAATTTCTTGGCCCCACCATTGTATGAATATCACTCATCAAACTTCAAATCAATTGATGAGCATAACAACTCATCCTGTTAGAACGTAATATGAAGAAGAACAAAATAACATTACTTCTTATTAATTTTTGTGTAATGCATATTACACAACTCACACACTAATCTTTCCTTGATTATAACTCTTTTTTACTTACTATTTCTTTTTCTCTGCATTTTCTCTCTCCAGAAAATTCTCGGCCTTGCAAAGGCCGAGAGTTACTAATTATTGTCAGCAAGAACTTAATTATGCTCGGTCATGTGAATACCAGGATTTACAAATCTCGGTATTCCCAAGATCGGGAGCAGCTCCCAGTTTTCCCAAGATTGGACGTTGGCATTTTCAAACTACACGCCTATTTTTGTGGCACAAAAAAAATTGCCAATAATGGAATATCGTAACTCAAATTATCGGGTGGAATCTGTGGAGATGGAGGAATGACTGCATCTTCGACGCCGTGCAATGTAACCCCTGGCTACTACTCAGGCAGATAACAGATTCAATTGCAACTCTAGGATTCCAAGAATTGAATACATCTTTATGTTACCTTCAAGAATTGGTTTGAGCTTTCTCATATGTGCATGATGGATTAGAAAGTGGATAGATAGGAGGAGGAACCATTTCCCATTTTGGTTGGCGGGTCTTGGTTCTAATTTGGGCCAAATTCGTACACTATTGTAAATACATCAATACAACATTGAATTACCCAAAAAAAGAGAAGGCCTCATAAAATATCGTGACATCCCAAAAAATTAGAGCCACTGGTTCTTGCCATAAGCAAATCGTATCAACAAAAATCTAAAAGCCACTAGAAACTAAATTTTCCCCTCGTTGTTGTTCTGTGTTTCATTCAACAATGGCATCTCTTGATGCTGCTATTCCAGGCATCTATTCCCAGCTTCGATATCACACATCAATCCCACAAAGCTTTGGTCGGAAAATCAGGGCCTCGAATCTCCGTCGTCCGTCTCCCAAAACATCGCTTGTTGGGCAGCAAAGAGTAGAGGCAGAAGTGCCGAACACAGCATCATTCACCGAGGAAGAAAATGCACTCATCAATGCCTTGATTGGCATCCAAGGCCGTGGCCGCTCTGCCTCATCGCAGCAACTCCAGGTACTCTTTACCTCCATTTGTTGGAATGTCTGGACACGTAATTCACACATATATGAAGATTGCCGTATTGCATTGATTGGCACACACGAGACACGAGGTCGGATTAGGGCTGGGTCCCCATTTTCATTTACTCCACATTTGTAATCAGTTTATTCATTTACTCCATTCAGTATCAGATTGCTGCTGACATTAAGAATCGCATCAGTCTAACGTTGTAAGAAGGTTTCGTATTCATGCAGGAATTTGAAAAAGCTGTGAAGAGATTGGAAGATTTAAAAGGTGTCACTGATCCAGTAAGCCCATTAGCTTACATTACTAGAAAATGTTTCTTGATGCTGAGAGTTTTGGTGCAATAAACAGACAAGTTCCAGCTTGATTGAAGGTCGTTGGCAGTTGATGTTCACAACAAGACCTGGAACTGCTTCCCCGATTCAGGTTCTGTTTTGTTAATGTCTCTAGAGAAAAGAAGATTGGAGACTTTTGATAAGAACCCATTCATAGTCTAGGCTAGGCCCTAATTTTATTTATATGTGCTTTTGTATTATTGTAATTTCATTTGCCTATGTATATGGCCATTGTATATAGAATGACAGGTTTCTTCCATTATTACTGTAGCTAGTTAAACGGGAGTTTAGTCTTTCCCGAAGTAGTCTTGCCCCTTTCTACTCGGACTCGATCCGGGGATCATATCAACATTCAACCTTCTTCCATTGACTACCTTGTGTGAAATGGATGCAGAGAACATTTGTTGGGGTCGATGCGTTCAGTGTATATCAGGAGGTTTATCTTCGTACTGATGATCCACGGGTATCCAATATTGTAAAATTCTCTGATGCATTTGGCGAGCTCAAAGTAGAGGTATGATATCCACTTCATTCTTTTAATGAAAGTTCCTGAGTTCCTTCTCTATTAGCTGATACAAGCCATGATAAATTCAGGGCAATGAGCATAAATAAGTGTATTTGCTTTAGTTTAAGGTTCGGTTCAACTGACTGAACAGCTCAAACCATGAATATGAAAGCACTGGATCTCTTGTTTTACTTGAAATGAAGAGAGGAAGATGCTTAAAACATTTTTGCTATGTTTCATATGATAATTTACTATTCGAATATCTTGCTTTGCTGTCAATCAACCACACAGGCGGTGGCATCGACCAAAGATGGGAGACGCATCCTCTTCCAGTTTGATAGAGCAGCCTTCTCCTTCAAATTTCTTCCCTTCAAAGTACCATACCCTGTGCCATTTCGGCTTCTTGGTGATGAAGCTAAGGGATGGTTGGACACTACATATCTCTCAGAATCCGGAAACATTCGTATTTCGCGAGGAAACAAGGTAAAAAAATTTCAATGCTATTGCTAAGTGCAGTGGTTTGAGCAAAGGACCATCAGTTGTGCTGCTATAGTGCAGGGGACGACATTCGTGCTGCAAAAGGAAACTGAACCGAGACAGAGATTGTTGTCAGCCGTTTCACGAGGTGAAAAAGTGGAAAAGGTCTGAGCCGTTTCTTTGGTGATAGCTCATTTCATGTTTTCAACTGGCATGATTTCATTTTTCTTTGAACAACATTAACAGGCTATCAGTGAGTTCATTGCTTTGAATGGAAGCGCAACTACAGGTGAATTGGAACTTGGTGAAGGAGAATGGCTGATGATATGGAGTTCACAGGTAGAGATCCTTTAAAATCAGTGTTCGAGAAAGCACCGGGCGGCCCTGAAGCATTTTTGGGCCGCCCAGCGCCCTGGCGGCCTACATATGTTCGTCGGATAAAATTAGACTAGCTTCATTAATCGCGCCCCCTGCTGAGTGACTTGCACGACTCAGACCTTTCGTCACTGTTTGTTTACTACAGGAAGAGACTGAGAGTTGGATAGAGAATGCTGCTAAAGGATTAATGGGAAAGCAGGTAACTTCAACAATATTATTCAGAAACTCATTTCTGAAACATGATCAGATGAACAAACATGACCTTCCATTTCATAACATAAACTGCAGATTATCCGGCAAGATGGCAACATAAAGTTTCTTGTAGACATTCTGCTTGGCCTAAAATTCTCTATGACAGGGAAATATGTGTAAGTTGCAACTCCAATTCCTCACCAACATGTACAGACCTATCTAACATACTTCTACCTTTCATTGTGTCTCAATGTTCTCGTCTGCAGTAAATTCAGCAGGAACACGTTCGAAGTCACCATGGACGATGCAGCAATCGTAGCTGGCTCATTCGGGATACCTCAAGAAATAGAAACCAACTTCACCATAGAAATATTGTAAGAATTTGATTGCTTGTATTGAAATTTCTTTTGGGATTTATGCCTAACAGAGCTTGTGTTCATCTTGCAATTTTTTTTTACACAATTTATTCTGCAGGTATGATGACCAGAAGATCAGAATAAGCAGGGGCTACAACAAAATTCTTTTCATTCATGTTCGTGTGGATTAGGAATGAGGATGTGTTTGAAATAGTGCTTCAATCAGATCTAAGAAAAGAACACCAATTACTTAAAAAAAATATCTATAGAAATGAAGAACATAACATTTTTTATGAGAAGATAAGAAAACGTGAAGAAAATACACAATCCTGGCCGTCCAGTTGGGTTGGAAATGCGTGCTCTCTTTGACACCAAACGACATCGTTAGCAACTGATTTCCCAAATTCCCCGCCCTAAATTGAAAGACGGAACTCCTCCTCTCATCCTTTCTCCTGTTGTACTTTTGTATGGTCGTCTTTTTCGTTGATGTTGACCGGCGGTCGTCCCAGTTTTCGAAATACATAGCAGCTTGAGATTCTTCTGCGAATTAGATTACATTGATCTTCAAACTGGTCGTCTGCATACGGATACGGTCCCTTGCGGTATTTCTAATGCGTGAAGCAAATGGAGGATAATACAATCTTGTTGGATTTGCTGGAATCCAAAATCCCTGGAATTACGCCCGGAAGCTTTCGTCCTCTGTCTTTGTATGTGGAGCATCTGATACACTAACAATTGGAAATGAGCGATCCGTCTTGAAGTTTAATTTCAGCTGATGAAAATCCATTCCCAGGTGAAGTGCCGTATAATGAGAAATCTTCTCCATGAAAACTATACCGTCCCGACTAAATGATTATGGCCCAGATTCTGGGTAGTCATTTAGTCTGGACAGTAGAGTCTGGATTCACGTAGTATAATTCCATTAAATTTTTCTTCAGTTCGATAGAAAGGGCCAGAAAAGTTCAAGCTTGAAACTGGGGAGTTCTATTCTAGAGACACTTTGCTTTGTTTGTGTAAAGCTTATATATTTTGATTATTGATTGTCCATTTAATCAGGTCTGTGTGCTTGTCCTGTTGTTCTTAACTGCTTTGGATTATCTTTGTCCTTGACATGTAATCCTAATTGTGTTTTGTTCACAACCGCCTGCAATTGCACTGCACCTATTTCTTGAATAACAGTTAGTATCAGAAGGAAATTGGGATTTCCATCATATAAAAGTTTCAATACCTTCCGACCTCAAGGTTTCAATTATCAACTCTAATCTCAAATCTGATCCTGGGTCTCGTTTCTAGCTCATGCAGACATATATCAGTGATTAATTCTGAGTGATTCAATGTGGGACCTAAGTTTCAGTATCCCACTTTTGGGTTATAGCTTGGAATACTAGTTGGCGATCGTTTTTTATTCTTTATTTTGATATGATCAATTAGTGCTCATCTTTGTAATTTGCTCGATGCAGGGGATGATGTGAGAGAAAGACGTCAGGACCAGAGAGAAGCTTTACCGGGAGAGCCCAAGTGTGTGATATGTGGACGCTATGGTGAATACATATGTGATGAGACTGATGATGATGTTTCAAACTACAAATCTTGTTCCTTTCTAGTTCCTATAATTTCAAACTCTACAGGAGTCAATAACCACCCATTAAAACCAGTAGCAATGGTTCTCGCCCCTACTAGAGAGCTGTGTATTCAGGTGGAGGAACAGGCAAAGTTACTTGGTAAAGGACTGCCCTTTAAGACTGCGCTAGTTGTTGGCGGGGATGCCATGGCTGGACAGGTACACCGTCTCCGACAGGGAGTGTCCATGATTATAGGAACCCCAGGAAGACTCATTGATCTTCTTACCAAGCATGATTATGAGTTGGATGGTATATCTGTGCTCGTCCTTGATGAAATTGATTGCATGATAGAAAAGGGGCTTTCGCGAGCAAGTTATGGAAATTTTCCAGGCTTTATCACAACCCCAAGTGTTGATGTATTCTGCAACAGTTTCGAAGGAAGTAGAGAGGGTGGCACAATATGGGTGGACTCCAACAAAAAGAAACAAAAGCTTTTTGACATATTAACAAGCAAGCATCATTTTAGGCCGCCCGTTGTGGTATTTGTTGCATCAAGAGTAGGAGCCGACTTACTTTCTGAAGTCATAACGGTGGCGACTGGATTGAAAGCGATTTCGATCCATGGCGAGAAACGCATGAAGGGGAGGAGAGATGCATTGAGTTCATTTTTAGTTCATCTTCTTTCCGTGAGACAGGTTATTGTGTTTGACATGCCAAATTCAATCAAAGAGTATGTGCACCAGATTGGAAGAGTCTCTAGAATGGGAGAAGATGGCACAGCCTTCGTGTTTGTAAATGAGGAGAATAAGAAACTATTTCCAGAACTTGTTGAAATTTTGAAGTCATCTGGTGCTGCCATTCCTCGGGAGCTTGCCAATTCGGGATATACTCGAAGTTCTTTACCAGCAGGAAAGCTTCAGAAGAAAAGGAAATATGGTCACTGAAGGCTGATGTTTACTGAGCCAAAACTTTAAATGCGAACATAAAAATCAAGCATTAAGAAGGTGGTTTGCTCGAGTTTCTGAAGTAACGGAAATAATGAGAAGTAATGATTAACTGAAATAATGAGAAATAAAAATAAATTGATACTTTCACCCTAAAATAATGAGAAGTTAAAATTACAAACACTTTAAAAAAATCTTTCTAAGATTGAAAAATCAATAACTTTTAGAAAAATTTGCTAGATAATTCAATTGCTTTCTAATTTATCAAACTCAAATACCTCTAACTAGTAAATTGTTAATGTAGAGCTTGAAGGTTAGATTCTATACCTTACCTATAAAAAAATGGTTCTTATTCTTTAGAGAGGAGTTCATTCTTCCGAATCAGTTACATGAGAAGCTTCTCTCTGATCAGCATCAGCCATTATAAAGAAACACAGTTATTCTCATCACTTCAATCTCACACTGACACCAAAATTAAATTTAAACGATAAGCAGCGAAAGAAAAAGATACAGGAACTGGTGCGGGAGGAGTCGCATGCTGATTAAAATACATCGTTCATTACATCCATAAGTAACACTAACTACATTCATCAACCTTGATAAGAAAAAGGACAAAGAAACATTGAAAGAAGGGGATGACAGAGATAAAGCAGCATCTGAACTCATGAACTTAAACAGCGGAATCTACACACGGATTTAGAAGCAACTCATCAATCTGAAATTGAACCAGCATCTCATTCCCTGTTAGGATCGAGCGGCTCATCAAGTTAAAAGAGCATGATGCGCATCCACGGAAACAAACTCAGCAAAATTTTTTAGTCAGGAACACTATGTGCCGGACGACTTGCTTACATCCCGAATTCTAATCCTGAATGTCCACTGTCCATCCGACGGACAGGATTAGATAGATGAGTGTTTGAATGATGGCCGTCGGATTAAAATCCTATGATCGGGATTAGAATTCGTGATGGAAGGCAACCTGTCCCGCATATAGTGTCCGTGACTAGAAAATTTCTTAACAAACTCAACAGTCATTGACAACCACTTACACATCCAGTGACATCTTCAAAAATGCATGACTTTGTAACTCGCCATCCTCCCATGTAAATATCTTCATCTACCACTACAAGTTCAAGATAACTCCATGTCCGTGTTGATTCACATCTGTTTAACCCATGTTCCAGCACTTGCCCTAATCTACTCTATCAAATTCACATGCACCTTCACCCCTGTTTGCATTACAATCATCCATTCTGTCATCTCTTTTACCATCAACATTACCATGCTCATCAGGTTCAGCAAACCTGTCAACCTTACCAGTATAAACAAATTCTTCAATGTTGCTTGCTTCGCCATCTACGAGGTTAATATTACTATCAGCATCAGTAGGCTCATTTGTATTATTCTCGTCATCTTTTTCCTTGACAGCCGAAACATTTTTCTTTGTAATTGCTGCTCCTTCAAAGATTTCAGAGTCGTTACCATCATTATCTTTATCAAATGAGCAATCATCCACAGAGGTATTCTTCGCTTCGTTTAAGTCGTTATTGTCTTCAACTGAATGAGCTTCCTCACCACGACTCACACTTCCATCTTCAGAGTCATTCTCCATCACTTCCTCATGAATCTCATCTCTATTTTCCTTCCTCTCCAGATTCTGCATCCTCCTCCTCAAATCACCCAACTCCCTCTCCATCAAGAACAGTCTTTCCTTCAAAAGTAGATTCTCTTCCTCCAGTTGAGCAATATGTGTATCTTGATCATCTACCCGATTTTCCAGCACGTTGTGATAATCCACACCAGCATTAGTACTGTTTGGATTGTAAATCATCTCAAACCGGCTCAAATCATGATCCAACCTCCTCTCTACTTCTACATGCTCCTCCAAGTCGCTGTCGCTCGAACCTCCTTCATCTTCCTCATCATCTTCATTAGTGTACATCATTTCATGCCCCGGCGACCTCAACCTAATCAAACCTTTCATTGATCCATATCCATCAACACCCCACTCTTCTTTTGCCATATCCACTAAAACCTCCCGAGATGGAGAGAACATAGGAGTAGGCAAAACAGCAGGCGTCTTCGGAGAAGGAGAGACTAATGCCGCAATACCTCCACTCTTTTTCGCTCTAATTAAAAAGGAAGTAGTATTCCTTGGAGCATAGGGTGCGGACCGGGTATTATAGTGGTAGTTATTATTGCCACCAGCATTCGTATTCACGCTGTTATTTTTATTGAACTTTTTCTTTGGGAAGAACTTGCGGGTCTTGACTCGATTCTGCTGCTGCAGTTCATGCAAAGTCGGAGGCTGATAGCTGTTAAAGTTTGGGTTTCCCACACCACCTGCATTCATTATGTTGCCACCTCCAGCAATTCCACCAGGAACTGAGCCAACCATCAGAGCTTTCTGCTGATCATTTCTCCTCTTATCGTTGGGGTTATTAACCTTCTTCCCCTTCCAATTACTCCTCGGTCCCAACGACTTCTTGAAACCAGTTAACGGTGGTTTAACACCCCCAGTGCTTGGATTGGCGTTCTGAAAGTGCGGCTGTGGAGGCCACATGCCATATCCTCCTCTAGTCATAGGAACCATCTGCAGACATTAATGAACATAAATCAGTAAAAAATTCAGAAGATCACATAAAAAAATCGCCGATGATCGTTCAAGGTTTCGATTCGATTACCTGCGGCTGAGGCGGCAAATTTATCATATTTTGATTCAAGGTCATCAGCGGCGGCGGCTGAAGTTGTTGCTGATTCATCATCGCGGCTTGTTCGTTCATTTCAGTTCTTCCTTCACTGAAGAATAAACAGGAAATTATTAAACCCTAAAACATTTGCAAGATCAATTAGGTTCTCTAGCTCCGAAAGGAAATCGAATGCTTCAAGAATAAGATACGAAAACGGTGGATGAGACTACGAACCTGAATCCAAGAACAATCACAGAATCAAAAGATTTCTGCGGACTTTTACTTCGGCTAATTGAAATTCCAAGATCCAAGCTACCGCAAGTTTTAATTTCTTATTTTTCTCCTCCAAGATTCTCAAATTTTCACGTTTGGAATACTTTGAAATTACTTTCCAGCAACGATCCAGGTTTTGAAACATATGGGATGGGAACGATGGACAGGGGTTGGGTAATGGGGATTCTATATACAAGGGGAAAGAATAGATAAACGGCTGCAATCTGTCGATGTTTTTCCAACGGATAAGATTGTCCCCAAGTGTGCAACAGTTGTGGTTCTCGGAGACGTAGGGCATGGAGATCCTGAGGAGTTTACAACCTCTGATTCGTCGGGAATTACGACAAATGCCATTATATGCCATACGATGCGTCATACGACGTCGTATGAAAGTCAGTCGTTGCACACTGGGCACGTGAACCTACCAGGATCATTTTCCTTCCATGATTTCTTCGGTTCAGCTTCAAACTTCAGTAGCAGCAATTATTGAATTAAGAATTGGGCCGTCGGCCCAAACTGGGAAGTGGACCATGACTTTAGTAAAAGGAAAATGCTAAGAGCAATGCCATATTTTACCCTTTTATTCGACATAGTGGGATCAAATTTAATGTGATTGAATGATTTATCTTGCGTTTAAAATGAATAATGCTAGACATACATAATCTTTGTGTACTTAATTAAGTGTACAAATCAAAATGACATCGTTTTGACTTGTGTTGAGTCAAAATGACATCGTTTTGACGTGTGTTGAGTCAAAACGACGTTGTTTTAACTTAAGTGTATATAAATATTAAAAAAACGACGCTGTTTTGACATTTTTATTTAATTAAGTATAAAAAGTAAGTACTTATAGCATTATTGTATTAAAATACACATGTGATAACAATTACAATCATGCATAAAAAATAATTAAAAGATAAACAATAAAAAGTGTCATTATCATTTTTGCCACATCATTTACTAATGAGATTCAAATACCAAAGAAAACATAAGCAGAAGCAATAAAACCCTTCTCTCGCGAAACACACACTTGTGCATGCGATTCCGCCGCCGCCGCGCCTAACTCCGCCGTTCCGCCATATCAGCCGCAAATAAACCCGCCACAGCCCAGACCCAACCTCGTCGGCCTACTGTCGGAACCATCACCCCCATGGCGGACGATCCGCCGCCTGTTCAAGAAGAATTCCCGCCGCTCATCGGCCGCGATCCCAAAACTGCGGCGCCCCTCGTTCAAAAAACTTTTGCGGCAACATTAGGGGCGCGAAAGATGACCTATGATCCGATTCCACCGAAGGTTCTGGGTAAGGAGAAGGGTGAGCCAAAAATTACGTTTACTCAAATGGATATTGCATCTCTGACAGTTCCGTTTGAACTCGCACTTGTCAGAAAGTTTAGCCATGGCCGCCCAACCATGGAGGAAACGCGGAAATTAATTATTGCCATTGGATTTAAGGGAGATGTCTCCGTCGGCCATCTCGATCAAAAACATATTTTGTTACGATTTACGAATGAAGACGACCGCGACAGAGTTTGGCTCTGAGAAGTTTGGTTCTTGAAGAAATTTCCTATGCGAGTCTTTAAATAGACGTCGGATTTTCATGCAAACGTCGAATTCCATCACGCTCCGGTGTGGATCTCGATGCCTAATTTGCCAGTTCATCTATACAGAAAAGATGCCATTTTCTCTATTG